>BQNB010063419.1:0-35692 GCA_026074375.1 Tanacetum coccineum | reverse complement strand
TTTTTCACGGAGCTTTTTTTTGTTGGCCCTTGAAGGATATGGCAAGGTAGGTTTTGAAACAACAACGGGCTCACCATTTTGGTCATTACGGTGTTGCTAGGAAGAGAACCCGAACTTGAAGTAGAAGCTTGGTTGGAATTTACGATTTTGGTGAGCAAGTCGGTTATGTTGGACATTTGGTTTTGCATGTTTTGCATAACCGCATCATTAGCCTTGACATAGCTCTCAAAATTAGTTTTTGACACACCCGAAGCTTGATGAGCTGGGTGTTGATTAACCGGGGGTTGATACATTGGGGCTTGTTGTTGAACCTGGGGTCGTTGGATTTGACCCTGGTTGTAGCCATTCCCACGGTTTTGGTTTTGGTTCCAACGATTCTGATTGTTGGCTTGGCTGTTGTGTTGCATGGGAGGAAAACCGGGTGGTCTGATTTGGTTCGCCATCGGTGGCGGACGGTAACCGGAATTTCCTTGGTTGAAATTTGCTGCGGCTGCTTGCGAGACGTATTCTTGGATGTTATCTCGGTAATTGTTGCTATCGGTAGCCGGACAATTACGATATGAGTGGGCACCACCGCAGGTAACACAACTTTGCTCAACCGCTTTTACGGGAGCGGGAGCTGGAACTGGAGATGTCTGCTTGTCGAGAAGTAGAGCTCTAACCATATCTTTCAATTCAGCAACATCGGGAGATACTCCGGAGGTGGAAGCGCTCGTACTCACCTTAGCAACAATGGCTTTGCTTCGGGAGTGACGAACTTTGGACTTACTCTCGATGATGCTTGAGCAATCAGCGGGCCTTTTGTCCAAAAAGTTACCACCTGCGGCGGAGTTCAAAGAGTCTTGATCATTAACATTTAAGGCATTGTAAAATGTATCAAGTTGGTGAAGCTCCGAGAATCCATGATGTGGACATGCTCGGAGAAGATCTTTGAATCGATCCCAAGCCTCACTAAACGACTCATCAAATCTTTGTTTGAAATTGGTAATTTCGTTCCGAAGATTTGTCGTTTTAGAAGGTGGGAAAAACTGATTTATGAATTTAGCAACGAGATCATCCCATGTTTGAATTGATCGAGGGGGTTCTTTTTCAAGCCATATCCGGGCTGCCCCCTCGAGAGAGAAAGGAAAAAGCATCAACTTAATTGATGTGGTCGGGACATTAGGATATCTCAAAGTAGAGGTGATTTTATTGAAGTAACGGATGTGGGCATGTGGGTCCTCTTTGTCATGTCCGAAGAACTGCTTGTTCTGGACAAGAGTTAGCAACCCATGCTTGATCTCAAAATTTGCTGCTTCAATTTCAGGAACAACAATTGCGTCCTCGTATCCCTCGGTGGGAGCCTGGAGCAATTCTGCCATAGTTCGATTATCAGCCATCGTGTCTTTGGGAGTTTCAACAAGATGTTGAGAAACTTGTTGTTGTTGTTGTTGTAGACGACGAGCTTTAGAACGAGTGCGCATGCACTAAAATAGAAAACAAGAAGAGTATTTTTTTTTTTTTTTTTTTTTTTATTCACAATCTATTTTAAACGGACAGGAACCTAAAACTAGACAACTTGAACCCAAATAATCTACTTACTTCACGGTAGCTCTTAAAATGATAAACGCACAGGTGAGCGGAGGAGTAGGAATAGCGCGAAGCTTATTTCTCCTTTCGGGTCGTAGTTCTCTAGAACAACCCCCTTATACCCACTATGTAGTTTTTTACTTTTCAGGTGAGCCGTATGTCGTAAGCGACACAAATGCATTTTTTAAAATCTTATGAGTTCGATTTGGGAACCAACAAAGTTCACCAAGAATTATTTATAATAATACCTCAATTTGAGAATAATATATTTTGGTATTTTACCAATTTGTGAGATTTTACTTCTTTCTTTATGGAAAATGTTTTTATCTTTTTGTTTTCTTTTGTTTTTAGATAGCTAATTATACTAATAAAAAACTAAAAAAAATATTTTTTGTACTTTTTATGTTTTTATAGAAGAAAATATTCACAGAATCAAACACAAATTTTCAAATGTTACGAAATTCGTTTCACATAAAGGTAGAAGGAGAGCTGAGCAGCCTCCCCGGCAACAGAACGGCGCCAACAAATTTGATCCGCACGAACTCACCCCCTAAAATAATGTAAACAAAATACAAACATGTATAAATACCACAACAAGGGACGAAATCACGCAGCAAGAAAACCGTAAGCAGTATATGAAGTAGTACCCGGGTCGTTTTGTCCAACGAGGCAAATATGGAAAATCGAGAGACTATTGATGATTGGAGTCTGCTTTGTAACGAAAGTGAATGAGTGGGAATTAATACTGAAAGCAAATGCACATAAAAATTAAACAAAGAACATAAGCTGGAACAAGAATCAAAGCTTAGCAAAGGCAAAAACACTTAAAACTTTTACACTAAAACACAAATAAGCTCAAATGAGCTTAAGACTAAACAAATAAGCTAAAACAACTCTAAATAAGCAAATACAAAAAGCAATTAAGCTAAATTAAACAAGATAAACACAACAGTACTAATAACAGTACTAACAGTATTAACTACCAGTACTAACTTGGAGTTAGTACTGCTAGCTTTAAGTTAGTACTGCTAGCTTTAAGTTAGTACGAGTTTAGCTTAAGGTTAGTACTGCTAGGCTAACAAAACACAAAGAAACAATAAATAAGCAAACAAGCTAAAACAGAAGTTCACCTATCCTTAATACGCACTTAGTACTAAAATGACAAATAAACTAAAAAGCTACAAACTGATACATTATTGAAAACACTTTAAAAAGGAAAATAAGCTTAAATAAGCAAACAGTAAAGGAAAATGGTTTAAATACTCTAAAAAGCTAAGGAAATCTTAAATAAGCAGAAATAATAAGCTGAAAAGCTAAAAGGAACCACCAGTACTAACAGTTTAAACTAACAGTACTAACTTGGAGTTAGTACTGCTGGCTTTGGGTTAGTACTGCTACCTTTAAAATCTAAGAAAAATGAACTAGCAGTACTAACTTGGAGTTAGTACTGGTAGCTTTAAGTTAGTGCTGTTCCAAAAGTGAACTAGCAGTATTAACTTGAAAGTTGCACTAATCACTTTTCAACTAACAAATAAGCAAAATAAGCACTAAAACATTGTGATGAAGCACAAATAAGCAAACATAAGTAACAAATAAACACTAATAAGCAGTTCTATAGTCAATAAGAAACAAAGAAACTTACAACACCCTTGCTCAAAACAGGGTCAAACAAAAAGTCTACAAGCTCTAGCTTGTATTAAACAAGCTAGTGAGAGTCCATAAGCCTATCCAGACTACTTATCAATCCATAACATAAGCCGAGGTATAATAGAGAGTGATATTGGTGATTTTCCTCTCAAATACTTAACTTTTTTATTTTTACTTAATGAAACAACTTAAAAGTAAGCTGTGGTGAAGCTATTTTGAACACACAACATAGATTGATTAAGAAACTTAACACTGGTATTGTAAATTGACTTAAAAACTTAAATTTGCATTAAAACTTGGAAATGTTACAAAGCTGAGAGTAAAAAAAAGCTGTAAATGACTTTGAAATTTAAACTAAGATTAAAAACTAATTAGTTACTAAAAACTAAAAACTAGATGCCTGGGGCTTACAAAAAAAACTCTATTTATAGCCGAAGTCTTGGACTTGCAGCTTGTGCTTCTTGTAGAGATAAAAACAAAGTGTGCTTGTTGTGTGAGGGGATTGTCAAGCAAATCCCAGCCTTCCAATACTTTGTGCTTCTTTTTAAACAATCACGCATCGAAAAATGTTTATGGAAATGGTAGATTGCCAACTTGGCATTATACAGCTGGGGGAAAATAGAAGGGGTGGATGAAATGATTTATGCTAGGGTGTCGAGTTGGTTTAGCAGGGAATGAAGTATGGAGGACACAATACAAGTTGTCCTGGGTATTTTTGTTAGGCGGGAAATAAGGCTTTTGGAAGTAGGCAGCTTTGTCCCCATCAAGTTGTTTAACTTGAATGTAATCCTCTACTCGTTGGCAACTTTGATCCCTCATATCTATAAAACTTTGTAATAAAACTTTAGGCTTGGCAGTTTTAGCCCCATCAAGTTGTAATTATCTTCAGCAGTGACTTAAGACTTTGTCCTTTCCATCCGTGCTTGGATTTGTTTGATTTTGGCTTCTTTTGTTCATTAATCTTGAATATCCGTTTTCCTGCCCAATACAAATGCAAACATACAAATACAATATATTTTTTGGTGTAAGTTTTTTAGTCAATAATCCGTTTATAGTGGAAAAATGGTATGTGAAATTAAGCACAATCCCATTACCAACTTATTGCTTATAAGTTTCATTTGAATAATCTGTTTTTAGTCTAAGTATCTATAAATTTAGTTTTCTCATATTTGACTTATAAATCATAAAAACTAAAAAAAAAATTGCTTAGTATTCTTAAGAACAGTGGTTTTCTTGCTTATTATCTTATTAATATAAGCTTCAATAAAGGTTAGTCATAAGCTAATTGCTTAATTCTCGTATTTAGGTTTTTTTTTGCAAGATAATTTTAAAATAATAAGTTTATAATGGAATCTCTCAGATAAAGGAGTGTTCGGTTTAGTGTGTGTTTGACTCCTTAAAAGTTAAACTGAGTTTGAAATTGCTAGAGTTAGTTCCATTATCATATAACTCCCAGTAGAAAAGTGTTTTCATAAGTTAGTATTTCAAAATCTAACATGAGATTAAGGTTATGATTTTAATAAGATGTGCACCAGGGTGTTTTATCTATCTCTAGTAGCTAGTGATTTTTGAACCAAGCTCTCTTGAGTTTGGTTTTTGCCTGTCAAGTGTTCATAACACACTCAATTAGAGTGTGTATTGCAGGTTTGACCACTTGATCACCTGCAAATTGGTTTTACCAATTCTACCAAGTGCATCAGATAGGGTCTACTGCAGTTTCCAAACTGCAGCTCTTTTTAATCACATTCAAGTTAGTTTAAGTAGCTTTTAGCCTTTAAAATTCAATAGGTTTTTAGTTTACATACTAGTAATTTAGGTTTAAAACTTGTTTTTAAATTTCTAGCTTAATATATAGGGTTAATTAGCTTTTAAATTTCATAAAAATTCCTAAAAAGCCAAAAACAGTAGTAACTAGTAATTAGCTTCTAAATTTTGAATTTATAGCTTATAGGATTAGATTTTATGAATTAGAATTATAGCTTATAAGTTGTTTATCTAGTTTTCAAAAGCTCAGCTTTTGAAATAGCTTTTTGTGCTTTTTAGCTTATTTAGTTTTTAAGCTCTTTTAGTCATAGTTTCTGAGGTTGCTATTTAGATCATAGGATTTAGTTAGCTTTAAGTGTTTTTAGTCTAAGTAGCTTATCAAAACTAGCTTTTACATATCCTAAGCTTTCTAGAATAGCTTTTTGTTTTGAAAATGAGCTTAAAATGAGTTGTGTGCAATCAATTAAGTGAAAAATAACTTTTTAGCTCTCAAAAGCTATATTCCTGTAACAGCCAATTTCACAAGCTCTTTTTAATAAGCTCTAGTTGTTTTAAGCTCTTTTGAAAAGCATTTCCTAGTAGAATTTAAGCAAAGTTTTTAGAAAAACCAAGTTTTACTTTATAGGGTGCTTATTTGCTAGCTTATTTTTAAGCTCAAAGTAGCTATTAGGGCCTGTTTGGTTTTTAGTCTTGCATAAGTGCTTATTTAGTTTTCTAGCTTATTTAGTTGCTTATTTTTAGTTCTATTTAGCTCATTAGCTTAGGTTTAGCTTATTCTAGCTTATTTAGTTTTAAATTTTAGCTTAATAAGGTTTTCTAGCTTATTTGTTAAGAAAAACCAAAAAAAAGGTAGCTATGTTACTTTTTGTCGTAATATAAGCTGGTTTAACAGCTTAGTTTAGTGCTTTTCACAACAGTTTCTTTTATTAAAAAATGCTTTATTTACAAGTGCTTAACAACTTTTGTTCTTTAAGTTATTTTTTTTTTAAAAGGGAAAGTGAAAATCCGGTGGGCGCAGCAAGGCTCGACCCCTGTACACCTACAACACCTCAACCCTTTTAAAAACAACACACATCCACACTACACTACCGCTGTGCCCTTGGGTCTTTTCATAAGACTCTTGCACAAATATATTTCTTATACTCTAATAGACCCTTATAAGCCTAATAAAGCTTTAACAGTCTGAAAAAGCTTATTTCACAGCTTATTTTATAAGCTGTGATCTCGGGCTTAATTTTCTTAAGTTTTAATTAGTTTAAGCTATTTTCTGTCATTTTTTTAGAATTTTTAGTGTTCATTTAGTATTTTTAATCATTTATTTTCATTTAACACTTTAAAAAATCATAAAAAATAGAAAAATAATCAAAAAAATAAAAATCTTTTTTAGAAAATTTTATTTTATCCTAAAGTTCATAGGAAAATTAATTTTGCTTTCGTAGGATCTAATTTGCAAAATTTCATTTTCTAAAGAACGGGATTCATTCTTGTTTTTGTTTTTCGTGTTTTAACATTCGTTTCAACTCCGTTTTTGTTCTAGTTTTCTTTAAACTTACTTTTTGGTCAAATAGAGTCCATTTTAAAAGTAAAATTTAAGTTAGGTTTATTTTTAGCAAATTAGGGTTTTTGACTTTCGTTTAAGGGTCCCGTTTTGCGTTTTTAGTTAAATTTTGATTTTCCGTTATTTGTTTTCATGCTTAATAGTTAGAGCTTGTTAATTTTAATTGTTAAAAGTAGTTAATCAAATCAACTATTGTTTCCCATTCAAATCATTGTCCGAACAACAAGCGTGGTTTCAATTTCACAAGTCATTGGGAAAACGACCCAGGGAATCATACTTCCCGGTTAAGATACGTATTATATTATATTATATAAATTTTGAAGAATTTCCTTTTCACCTTTGTCCTCAAGGGTAAGTTGGTAATTTTCCATTGTATTATATATTATATTTTTACGTGTGTTAGATTCTACGAATAAAACCTAAATTATCAAATTTTAACCCTACAAAAGAAAATTTAATTTTTAAAAGGTCCAAAATGATAAAAGAAAATTTTTTAAAAAAAGAATTATTTTTTTTTGACTTTTATTTTATTTATTATGAATTAAAAACTGATTTAATCTAAAAAATTAATTAAAAATACTAAACTAATTTGGAAAAATCTGAAAAATTCATGAAAAGTCCTTTGAATGGTTTAGAACTTAAGAAAAATAAAAGGGTGCAAACAGCTTATCGAAATAAGCTGTTATTAAGCTAAAAAGGGCTGAAAAAAAGGGTATAAAAGAAAAATGGGGTGAGGTTATAACGAAAAAGACCCAAGGGCGAGTTAGCAGTGTGTGGTGGTGTTAAGGTGTTGGGTGTGTGAAGGGGAGGTCATAGGTTCGACCCATGTGACCTCTCTTTTTTATAAAATATTTTTTTTGGTTTTCTTTTTAAAAAGTTATAAAATAAGCAAAATGGAAAACTTTAAAAAAGGAACTTTTTATAAAACTTAAAAATAAGCTAGAAATAAGCAAACTAAAGTGACAGTTTAGCCCTTTTTAAGCTAAGTGACTTTTGACTAAACTGCTAGCTATCTAAAAAAAGCAAAACCTAAATAAGCTAAATCAGACCAAGTCCCTAACCTAATAAGCACTTAGGATAAAAAATAAGCTAATAAAATGAGCTAGAAATAGGCTAAATAAAGATGACAGATTAACTACTATTTTTGGCTTTTGGAAAATGAAGTGAAAATGCTATATGCAGCCTAAGAATGAAGACTCAAAACAGATGGTAATTGATACACTAGAAACTCATTTTGACACAAGGAACTACAACTTAACCTAGCTTTTAAGAAACTTGACAAATGAGCTTTTTGATTAAACCTTGAAATTAGCAGACTTAAGATTTTGATTCAACAAACTTGAAACTTTAACAAAACTTATTTTAAACTTTCAAAAACTAACATTTAAACTAATTCAAAGCTAATGAGAAATAATTTGAGGACCAAAGACAGTTTATACCCCCATTTGACCCATTTTACATCCTTGACCCAAACACCTCTTTAAGATTAGCAAATGCATTTTAAAGCAATATCAGATCTTAAAAAGCCTCAATTACTGGAAACAGATGAAGAATTATAGATAATAAGGACAAATAAGCATGAACCTAATGAAAATAAGCACTAGAATATAAGCTATACTGATAAGCTATATTAACTAAAAAGGGGCAGTTTTACCTAAACTTAAATGAAACTTATGCTAAACTACAAACTAAACATATTAAGCTAACAGTGAGACAAAATAAGCACAAAATAAGCATAGAATAAGCATGAATAAGTAGAGGAAATAGCTAAATAGAAAATAAGTTAGAAAAATGAGTAAAAGTAAATGTACCTTGTCCTGTGCTTAAACAAGGACTAAATTTCTCTTAAGGAGCTTATCTACAAGCTGCTTATGAAATAAGCTAAGAAATAACCCTAAAAGCCCATCCAATTTTGGCTTATCTTCCAAAAAACAAGTTGTGGTATTTTTGGGGTGAGTTAATGTAATAGTAACAACATAAGCTTGTGAAAATAATTTTGCAGGTTTAAGAAGCTTTTAAACAGCTTATAGCAATGACTTGTAAACAGAGATAAGCTTAAATGCATAAAGATTAAAAGAGACAGATTTGTATAAACATAAAAACTAAAATTTTCATTAACTTAAAAAGATTACAAGGCTTTTGAAATTTAAAAGTCAATAAAAAATATAAGCTGTAAAATAAGACAAGCTATACTACTCCTACCACTATATTACACTAGATTAATACTACTTAACAAGGAAAACTAATCTATTTATTAGAAAAAACTAAGGCACCAAGGAGTCTATTGTGTGAGGAGGAATTGAGGATATCTCACAGTATAAGTCTATAATCTGAGCCTTTAAATCCTTCATTGTCCATCTTTAACTTAATCACAACCCTTGATTACATCAACCAAACAATTGGCCTAAGATTACCAACATGTCTGTCATTTTCTGGGGGTAGGATAAGTAGGGTTGAGGGGGGTTTGTCATGGTGCAAGGGATTTGGGAGGGATGGATGAATAGTGGGATTTGGCGGGTTGTTTAGTTTTGTTTATATTTGTTTGTTTTGTAACAGGGTTAGGGTTTAAAAAAGGGTAACATAGGGTTTAGGTTTTAGGACTACAGTGTAATTGTTTAAGGACTAATGGTGTAATAACCAGGGACTAACGGTGTAAAGCCATAAGGACTAACGATGAAATGGTATAAGGACTAGCAGTGTTAGTCCTCAAGGACTAACGATGCAAACCCTTAAGGACTAATGGTGTAATGGAGTGGCTAATGGGCTTTTGATCTTGGGCCGGGTTATAATGATTGGGCTTTGGGCTTTTTTTAAACTATAAGGCTTATAGATAAAGCTTTATATGGGCTGACCCGGCCCATTAAATGGGGTGCGGGTTGGTCCATTTAAGATGCACACGTCTTTGGCTTCGACTTTTCATGCTGTTTCCATCCGTGCTTGTTTTTTGTCGGTTTTGGCTTTGTTTTTTTTGCCCTTAGTGAATATCCGTAACTACACAGACAATAAATCATGAAAACACACATATATATGGCATATTAGTTCGTTTTTGGGTCTATTTACGGACTTCGTTTTTATAGGTAAAAGGTATTGTAATTAAGCACATACCTTGAGTAGACCTAAGCTAGATAGAATTTAAAACCTACGCTATTCCCCGGCAGCGGCGCCAAAAACTTGATGCGGTAGTCATAGGACTTCTACACGAAGTTTTACAACTCCCTAGGCAAGTGTACCTAACCGTTGTAGTGTAGTATAGGCAAGGCTGGGGTTGTTATCGTTCTCTATGGGAATAGCACTGTGAAGGCCAGATCAAATGTTCACTAAGGTATAGGGTTTGAAGGAAGATTATTTTTTTAAGTTTTTAAATATTTTTATGAAAGCAATTATAGTCTGGTTTAAGAGAGGTTTTGGTATTTAAGCTAATTAAAACTACTAAAACTAAATAACAATTATACAATGAAGCATATTCACCTGGGATGCAGTACTCCTTGCTAGCTATCTAATTCTACCTATTGCTTTGTCACACTTGAGATGTAATGTGTAATTATTTCCTAATTCATGATCAGATTACACGAACCCGCCATCTATGTAATATTCTGTTAGGGAAATGCACAAGTAAGGTAGTATGAAGACTATTACAAGGCCCCTAAGAGTATATTACCTACAATTGAAATATCTTAAGAGGGATCAACCATATAAGTGTAAGGTAGTATGAAGACTGTTACCCATGGTATCCTTTCTACACACTCATGTTTCCCTAGACATGTCAACAACAATACAAACAAAAGCTGGTTTTCTAGAGCCTAACGAGCACATTCATCAACAAGACGCAATAGGAAACAAGAATTATAAACTATAATCAATTATAATCATTGAATCTGTCACAAACAACAAGATATAATCAATCAATGACAAGGTTCATGCATACCCAAATAAATACTAGATGAATTAGCCAAGCATACTCAAACAATAGAAATCATAATCAACAAAAGGAATTGAAGACATGATTTAAGATATAAGTGATAATCAAACCATTACAAGATGTTTATGGATTGAATTAGACTCTCTAAGTTGCTAGAAAAACACCTACCCAAACCCTTTAGTCGGCCCTAGGGTTTGGGGCTTGATAAAAAAGAAGTTATTGGTTGTATTTATAGGCAAACCCTAAACTGACCTTCCTGACACCGTTGCTAAAATTCACGACGCCGTCGCAGCATCATTTTATGCTTAGTTGTAGATTTTCTCGCTGCGATAGCATGGGCTTTTGAATCATCGAAATCTGAGTTCGTATGAAGGAGTTATGACCAAAACAATATCTGGTACTTTACTCGCAAGTGAAATGATCATCTCAATCTCGTGACAAAAAATCTTCTAGGGTTTATTTAGGTCGGCCACGTCCTGACGCCGTCGTGATATTCCTGACGCCGTCACTATATAGATCCCGACGGCGTCGCTTTATGGTTGCGATGCATTCTCTAGCCACTGTTTGCAT
Source organism: Tanacetum coccineum (assembly GCA_026074375.1). Taxonomy (NCBI): domain Eukaryota; kingdom Viridiplantae; phylum Streptophyta; class Magnoliopsida; order Asterales; family Asteraceae; genus Tanacetum; species Tanacetum coccineum. The sequence continues at coordinate 24,665 of BQNB010063419.1, read as the reverse complement.
ATATCTTCATGAGATATGGTGTAGGTCCATAATCTTGTCTGTTTCTTCTCCAAATGAGCCCAAGTCACGTGTATTTTCTCTAAAAGTCATCCAAGTGCTAAAAACCTAAAAACAAATGATTAAGCATGTAATCTGGGCATATTTACATGATTTAAAGGGTTAAATGACCCCAAAATAGTGTATAAAATGACACCTCATCACTTTTACAGTTTGAAAGTGGTTGATAAGAGTGTATATGTCGACTGGTAGCCCGAGAAGAATGATGTTGGTATCCTTGATGTCACAGTCGTATCGTATCTTTTCTGTAGGAGAAAGATCTGCTATTGTTTGTGGACGTTTTTCATCTGCACCACCATTAACACCTAAAAATGTGATCTCTTCCTTCAGTTTAAACGGTCCGTTAACTATGGAATCAATCAACATTTCCCCATTCTCCTTCCCTTTTATATAAAGCCATATACGAGTCTTCCAACTATCATACATGCCTTTCTCAAGCATTGGGGGTTAGTTTTCAGCACCCGTAGCAATCACATTTTCAGCCATTGTTGCCATTTTAAATTGATTAATTATGAAATGGTATTTTTAATGATCGATGCAATGATTAGGAAGTGTTATGTTGTGTTTTTGTTGTTTGTTTAAGTGATTAATGATAAATTATGTTGCTTTTGATGTTTAAAATTCTTTATGTCCGTAAAGTCTCGATCTTTGTAGTCTCAAATGTCCACAGTAAAGTGATGTAAGTTAAATAACAAACTCTCTATCTAAATCACAAACTGGAACCTAAATAGCTTTTAAGAGTTAAATCGCTTTTTAGTTCAAAAACTTAAATCGCTTTTTGAAAGTAACACTTAAATCGCAAATTCAAAGAAACACTTAAATCGCTTTTTGAAATTTACACTTAAATCGCAAAAGTTAACACTTAAATCACTTTTTAAAGTTTAACCCTATATCGCAAATTAGAGTTAACACTTAAATCACTTTTCCAAATGTAAATCGCAAATCAGACCCGATTTTAAATCGCAAAAGCTATTCTTGAAAAAATTTCTAAATCGCTTTTTTGTAAAAATAGAAAATGCGAAATAACTTTTAAAGTTTAAATCGCAAAATCTTATTTCGCAAATAGCTATTCCGCAAATTTCAAAATCACAGAAATTATTTCTTCGATCTAAACCGCAAAATACGAGTTTGAAATCGCAAGAATGTATTCTTAGATTTGATTTTTGCAAAATGTTAAGTTACACACCATTTTCCCGGTCCTTACGATTGTTTAGATCGATCAAACCAAATGTGTAACCCCGAAAATCATAAAACCACTTAAATCACAAATCCTAATTTGTGATTTAGCCTAAATCGCAAATGGGAACCTAAATCGATTTTTAAGAAAAGCGATTTAGCTCAATGTTTGACAAACACACGTACGAATTTAATTTTAACACACACAAAACACTACTAAATCATCCCATGGGCTCTGATACCAATTGTAGGAAATAAAATTACCATATCATAATCATAAGATGAGATAGAATTTAGAGAGAGAAGAAGATTGGGTGAAACCTAAAGAGAGAGAGAGATTACAGAGAAAAAAGGTAAGATTAGATTAGAGTATGAGTTTCACCACCCTTCACCCTTACCTCTAAACCCAGTCCTTATTTAGGGACGGGGTAGTACATAGTAAGCTTATGGTCCAGGAAGCGAAGGTGTATCTGTAACACACCCACCCCAATTTGGTATCGCAAGCGGAATAAGGGTCCTGGGCGTGTTACTTCTCAGATCAATAACATAAGATAATATAAGAACGACCAAAAAGTCGTTTAAAACGGATACATTGGATTTAATAAAGTATGTGTTACAAAAGCCCAAAGCTTTACTTGTTTACTTGTTATTATTATAAAGATTTTCAGCCCATAACAGATACACAAAATGTAATGCTACTAAATCTTTAATGCATGACATCATATTATATCATCAACACCAAGGTATCCTTCGAGCACCGCGTGCTTAATGACCTGAAAACATTGCATTTAAAAACGTCAACATAAGTTGGAGAATTTCATTAGGATTAACTGTACATGTATATCAGGACCGCAAGACTTCCCATTGAATTAATGCACACATATGCAGACATCCACAAAATTCAATTACGTTTACCATAAAGCTCATGACACGAAGGTCGACATAATTGAATACAATATATTAATATTTGCCTAACACGCCCGTGATGAAGTTCAACCCTTAACATCCATGTATCCGCATGATATACTCGTTTCCAGTGATAGCTAGGTCACCCAAACGGTGAGGTTCAAAATCCCAATTAGTTCTAATTCCTAAAAATCATACCCTCACATTCCAGTAATTTGACCGTTCATGATTCATGGGCATAGTGGGTTATCGCTACTTAGGCAAAACGTAATCATGATACAATGTACACTTGCGTCTAATTTGTAAAACATGCAAATGTTTCTCACCCCAAAAACTTGTAATTTAATAATTATAAAACATGGGGCTATGATATAGAACTCCCTGAGTGAATGTAGACATGATAATAAAAATATCCAAGTAAAAACGCGTCACGCTAACTGCCTGAAACGCAACCTAGTTAATATAGTCCGTTGTTCTAACAACACTGTATATAAATCCTATAGTAGTTACTCACGACATCGTTCGGCTATCATAATTGAAGAGGTCATGACATGACGTACGAGGAGTTAGGACACTTTAAATCGTAAATCCAACAACTCATCAATACGCCATCCGAAGAAGCCTCATTATGAAATTCCCTAGTAATATAGCACTTTGATAACTAATAACATATATATTCTATATAGTTACATCACCATCTAATCTTTAAGTGAAATCGTAATTATAAAGTCAAAAAAGTTTTATAATTACGCTTTAGCAAAAATGACATAACTTTGTCGTTTAAGCCGTTTCTTGCGTTTCTTACCCCACTGGCTTTCGTATAAAACGATGATCATAAAATCACATTTTTAGTTTTTAAGATTCTGTGATGAGATAGTGTGTTTTTACTGTTCACAACAGCTATAATATATTTTTTATACTTTCAATAACGTAAAAACCCGTGTTTGTCGTATCTTAATTCTTCTTAAAAGCTCCGTTTTTTAGTGATTCTTTCGAGCACGTTCTCATAATTGAAAGTTTATCATATATGGATGTATTATAAAAGATTAGGTTTCTGTGGTGAATAGTACTTTTTATAAAAATGTTTTAAATAAAAGTATAACTATCGTAAAATGAAATAGCGTATCCTTCTTCGTGTATTAATAATCGGTTTTTCGAGTTCTTATGACGCCCATCCGATCCTTGTGACATGTAGTAGTTTATAAAATCATAAAACATATATAGAAATTTCTAATTTACAAACAGCCCCTAAGATATTTATTTGCAAATTTGTGTTTAAAACTTGTTTTTAGGACTTTTTAGAAAACCCTAAATTTGTTCATATATATGTTTACTCTTAAGCATCATGTTAACACACTTTATACATACCTTTAACATCAATATTAGCAATCATATGGCATGTAAAAAAGATTCACAAAACAATGAACATAAGTAAATATTCATTTTACATATTCAAAAGTACCCTAAATGGTGATTTAGCTAAGTAAAGCATATGAACACATAAAATCTTAAATATGAATAGATTAAGCTTTATATATAACCTTGTGTGGATGATTAGAGATGAGAATAACAATCACAACCCTTGTGAACACAACTGGCTTTTGAAATATAAGGTGAAAACCCTAATTTCCCAAGTATAACCCTTCTTTCCTTCCTTTTCTTGATTCCTTCATGCAAATGGGTTTAACCAACTCATGAATCCTCTTAGAATACCTTAGATATGATGTGTGTATGCTTGTATAATGATAGAAAATCAAGCAATGGATTGGGTATTATTGAGGTTTTGAGCGTGAGCTTCAAAGAGAGACAAAGAAAGTTTTTGTGATTTTTGGTTAAGTATCTATGAAAGAAAGAGTGCATGCATGCTATTTATAGTGAAAATATCTAAAATAACCTAACCATGGTCACTTTCTAACCCTTGCACAAGGTTAATTAGTCAAGTGGTTCATGGTGTAAGAGTTGGTTCCCTATGATCTTTGTAATATCTAGATATTTAGGGCCTTAGTCACCAACTTGGTGACTCCTTGGTTCTATCCTTCAAAACTTCGGCCATATATACATAAAATGTGATGTTAGATTGAGTATTTGAGTATTGGTATAAGAATCGTGGGTATTCGTTTAATGCGTATTTAGGATTTGTGCTTCCGGGAATGGCCGAAAAACGCGTTTTATCGCGAAACATAAGCATTTTACGTAGCCAATAAAAATAAGATGAACAATGTTATTAATTATCCTCATAATAATCATATAACACTTGCTTGATGTAAACATTTAATCGTTTAATGCCCGTTTACATTGAATGATCATTTTTAGTTTACGCGATTTAACTTAACGTTTACGGTTTAAGAGCAAACGCGTAAAACCCTAAAAATAAATTGTGAATTACATAATGTCAATGAACAATGACCTAAAACATACTAGTGTTATAGTATATCCCAACATTAAATGAGCCTTGTCCTCAAGGCTTATCACACGGCACTTGACGACGGTGCAGTCTTGGTGAAGAGGTGTGGATATTTCTTCCTGAATTGATCTTCACGTTCCCATGTAAACTCAGGACCCCGCCTAGAGTTCCATCGAACCTTGACAATTGGGACACGGCTTCGCCTCAATTGTTTGACTTCGCGATCCATGATTTCTACAGGCTCTTCAACAAAATGAAGCTTGTCATCTACTTGCAGTCCTTCCAACGGAACGACTAAAGGATCGCATCAGAATAACATTTCTTCAAGTTGGATACATGAAACGTATTGTGGACCCTGCTCAACTCTTGAGGAAGCTCAAGCTTGTAAGCAACGGTTCCAACCTTTTTCAACACTTTGAAAGGTCCGACATATCTGGGGTTTAACTTCCCCCGTTTGCCAAAACGTACGACCCCTTTCCAAGGTGAAACTTTAAGCATAACTTTATCTCCAACTTGAAATTCCATCGGTTTACGCTTTAAATCAGCGTAGCTCTTTTGTCGATCGCGAGCGGTTTGAATCCCCAAAAATTGGTTCTGAAAATTCCTTACTATATATATATATAATATGTAAATAAATAATAAGTATTCCTAAAATATCAATTAATAAGAGAAGGAAAGTATTCCGTAAGGTTTTTAAATGATTACTTTTATCCAAAGTAAAATCCAAAACCTTCCCGGGTCGTTTCCCGCTAAGGCGTGAATTGAAAATCGAGTTTAAGTTCGTGATCGAGTGATTGAATGATCAAACTTTTGATTTGTATTCTATTTCTACTAATAATATGCAAAAACAAATAAAGGCAAGTAAACAATTAAAGCAATTAAAGATTGAACCTAAAAACGTTAACGGGAATTAAAAACGCGACTCTAAAACCTAAATTATCAAATTTTAACCCTACAAAAGCAAATTTAATTTTTAAAAGGTCCTAAATGATAAAAGAAAATTTTAAAAAAAAGAATTATATTTTTTTTACTTTTATTTTATTTATTATGAATTAAAAACTGACTTAATCTAAAAAAATTAATTAAAATTACTAAACTAATTTGGAAAATCTGAAAAATTCATGAAAAGTCCTTTGAACAGTTTAGAACTTAAGAAAAATAAAAGGGTACAGACAGCTTATCGAAATAAGCTGTTATTAAGCTAAAAAGGGTCGAAAGGCTTGATAGCTAAAAAGGGTATAAAAGAAAAATGGGGTGAAGTTATAACGAAAAAGACCCAAGGGCGAGTTGGCAGTGTGTGTTGGTGTTAAGGTGTTTGGTGTGTGAAGGGGAGGTCACAGGTTCGACCCCTGTGGCCTCTCTTTTTTATAAAACATTTTTTTGGTTTTCTTTTTAAAAACTTATAAAATAAGCAAAAATGGAAAACATTAAAAAATGAACTTTTTATAAAACTCGAAAATAAGCTAGAAATAAGCAAACTAAAGTGATAGTTTAGCCCTTTTTTAAGCTAAGTGACTTTTGACTAAACTGCTAGCTATCTAAAAAAAGCAAAACCTAAATAAGCTAAATCAAACCAAGTCCCTAACCTAATAAGCACTTAGGATAAAAAAAAATAAGCTAATAAAATGAGCTAGAAATAGGCTAAATAAAGATGACAGATTAACTACTATTTTTGGCTTTTGGAAAATGAAGTGAAAAGGCTATATGCAGCCTAAGAATTAAGACTCAAAATAGATGGTAATTGATGCACTAGAAACTTATTTTGACACAAGGAACTACAACTTAAGCTAGGTTTTAAGAAACTTGACAAATGAGCTTTTTGAGTAAACCTTGAAATTAGCAGACTTAAGATTTTGATTCAACAAACTTGAAACTTTAACAAAACTTATTTTAAACTTTAAAAAACTAACATTTAAACTAATTCAGAGCTAATGAGAAATGATTTGAGGACCAAAGACAGTTTATTCCCCCATTTTACATCCTTGACCCAAACACCCCTTTAAGATTAGCAAATGCATTTTAAAGCTATATCAGATCTTAAAAATCCTCAATTACTGGAAACAAATGAAGAATTATAGATAATAAGGACAAATAAGCATGAACCTAATAAAAATAAGCACTAGAATATAAGATATACTAATAAGCTATATAAACTAAAAAAGGGTAGTTTTACCTAAACTTAAATGAGACTTAGGCTAAACTACAAACTAAACATATTAAGCTATCAGTCAGACAAAATAAGCACAAAATAAGCATAGAATAAGCATGAATAAGCAGAGGAAATAGCTGAATAAAAAATAAGCTAGAAAAATGAGTAAAAGTAAATGTACCTTGTTTTGTGCTTAAACAAGGACTAAATTGCTCTTAAGGAGCTTATCTACAAGCTGCTTATGGAATAAGCTAAGAAATAACCCTATAAGCCCATCCAATTCTCGCTTATCTTCAAAAAAAACAAGTTGTGGTATTTTTGGGGTGAGTTAATGTAACAGTAACAACATAAGCTTGTGAAAATAATTTTGCAGATTTAAGAAGCTTTTAAACAGCTTATAGCAATGACTTGTAAGCAGAAATAAGCATAAATGCATAAAGATTAAAAGAGACAGATTTGTATAAACATAAAAACTGAAATTTTCATTAACTTAATATGCTTACAAGGCTTTTGAAATTTAAAAGTCAATAATAAAAAAAAGATAAGTTGTATAATAAGACAAGCTATACTACTCCTACTACTATATTACACTAGATGATATCTATATTTAACAAAGGAAAACCTAATCTATTTATAGAAAAAACTAAGGGCACAGGGTGTGCTAGTTGTGTGAGGAGGATTGAGGAGTGCTCTCCAAGTCTATAATATGAGCCTTTGAATCCTTCATTGTGTATCTTTAACTTGATCACAACCCTTGATTACATCAACCAATCAATTGGCCTAGGATTGCCAACATGTCTGTCATCGTCTAGGGGTGGGGTAAGTAGGGTTGAGGGGGGTTTGTCATGGGGCAAGGGATTTGGGAGGGATGGATGAATAGTGGGATTTGGCAGGTTGTTTAGTTTTGTTTATATTTGTTTGTTTTGTAACGGGGTTAGGGTTTAAAGGGTAACAGGGTTAGGTTTAGGACTAGCGATTTAATTGTTTAAGGACTAATGGTGTAATAACCAGGGACTAACGTTGTAAAGCCATAAGGACTAACGGTGAAATGGTATAAGGACTAGCAGTGTTAGTCCTCAAGGACTAACGATGCAAACCCTTAAGGACTAATGGTCTAATGGATTAGCTAATGGGCTTTTGATCTTGGGCCGGTTTATAATGATTGGGCTTTGGGCTTTTTTTAACTATAAGGCTTATAGATAAAGCTTTATGGGCTGACCTGGCCCATTAAATAGGGTGCGGGTTGGTCCATTTAAGATGCACACATCTTTGGCTTTGACTTTTCACTCTCTTTCCCTCCCGTGCTTGGTTTTGTTGGTTTTGGCTTTGTTTTTTCCCTTTAGTGAATATCCGTTACCTGCACAACATAAATCACAAAACACACTTATATTTGGCATTTTATGTCCGTTTTTGGTCATTTTGGCTCGTTTTATAGGTAAAAGGTATGTGTAATTAAGCACCTACCAAAATCCCCCATACTTAGATATTGCCGTGTCCTCACGCAATGCCATAAGTAAACTCTTTAGAAAACTAAGAATCTCAATCCCCCTCGACTAATTACCTCGAAAAGTAGCTAAGTGTTCATCAAGGGGAATTAAAGAATCATTAGCTTTGAAAAGCCCCGTTATTTTTAAATATTTACACTTATTACCACACATATTTTTGTATTTTTCCTTTTTCTCATTTTTTTTATACTTTTCTTTTTGACCAACTAGAATGTACGGACTTTCGTTATTTTCATAACCATTAGGGTCATAGAACAAGAAGCACTTCAATCCTAAAATGCCCAAAAAGATAAATTATTAAACTAAATAACAATCTGTATAACAATGAAGCATATTCTCCCTGGGATATGCATGAAGTACTCCTTGCTTGCTATCTTTATTTACTATTGCTTTGTCACACTGTGAGGTAATGTGTATATAGTATTTCATATTTCATGATCAGATACACGAACACGCAATTCTATGTAATATTTGTTAGCGAAACGCACTAGGTAAGGTGTATGAAGACTATTACAAAGGCCCTAAGATTATTTTACAGCAATTGAAATATCTTAAGCGGATCAACCATATAAGTGTAAGGTTAGCTATGAAGGACTTGTTACCATGGTATCCGTCTACACACCATGGTTCCCTTGACATTGTCAACAACAATACAACATAAGCTGGTTTTTAGAGCCTAACGAGCACATTCAGCACAATAATGGCAATAGGAATCAAGAATTATAAACTTATAATCAATTATAATCAGTGATATTCTGTCACAAACAAACAAGATATAATCTATTCATTGTCAAGGTTATGCTACCAAATTAGAATTACTAGATGAATTAGCCAGAATATCTAAACAAATGAAATCATATCAACAAAAGGAATTGAGAATGATTTAGAATATAAGTGATAAATCAAACATTACATAGATGTTTTTAGATTGAATTTGACTTCTTCTAAGTTGCTAGAAATAACCACCTACCCCTAACCCTTTAGTCGGCCCGTCGACCCTAGGGTTTGGGGCTTGATAAAAAAGAAGTTATGAGGTTGTATTTATAGGCAAACCCTAAACTGACCTTCCCGACACCATTGCCCAAATTCACGATGCCGTCACAGCGTCATTTTAGGCTTAGTTGTAGATTTTCTCGCTGCGATCGCGTGGGCTTTTGAATTGTCGAAATCCGAGTTCGTATAAAGGATTTATGACCAAAACAATATCTGGTACTTCACTCGCAAGTGAAATGATCTTCTCAATCTCGTGACACAAAATCTTCTAGGGTTTATTTAGGTTGGCCACGTCTTGACTCCGTCGTGATATTCCTGACGCCGTCACTATATAGATCCCGACGGCGTCGCTTTATGATTGCGATGCCGTCTCTAGCCACTGTTTGCATATATCTTCATGAGATATGGTGTAGGTCCATAATCTTGTCTGTTTCTTCTCCAAATGAGCCTAAGTCACGTGTATTTCCTCCAAAAGTCATCCAAGTGCTAAAAACCTAAAAACAAATGATTAAGCACGTAATATGGGCATATTTACATGATTTAAGGGGTTAAATGACCTCAAAATAGTGTATAAAATGACACCTCATCACTTTTATAGTTTGAAAGTGGTTGATAAGAGTGTATATGTCGACTGGTAGCCCGAGAAGAATGATGTTGGTATCCTTGATGTCACAGCCGTATCATATCTTTTCTGTAGGAGAAAGATCTGCTATTGTTTGTGGACGTTTTTCATCTGCACCACCATTAACACCTAAAAATGTGATCTCTTCCTTGAGTTTAAACAGTCCGTTAACTATGGAATCAATCAACATTTCCACATTCTCCTTCCCTTTTATATAAAGCCATAAACGAGTCTTCCAACTATCATACATGCCTTTCTCAAGCATTGGGGGTTAGTTTTCAGCACCCGTAGCAATCACATTTTCAGCCATTGTTGCCATTTTAAATTGATTAATTATGAAATGGTATTTTTAATGATCGATGCAATGATTAGGAAGTGTTATGTTGTGTTTTTGTTGTTTGTTTAAGTGATTAATGATAAATTATGTTGCTTTTGATGTTTAAAATTCTTTATGTCCGTAAAGTCTCGATCTTTGTAGTCTCAAATGTCCACAGTAAAGTGATGTAAGTTAAATAACAAACTCTCTATCTAAATCACAAACTGGAACCTAAATAGCTATTAAGAGTTAAATCGCTTTTTAGTTCAAAAACTTAAATCGCTTTTTGAAAGTAACACTTAAATCGCAAATTCAAAGAAACACTTAAATCGCTTTTTGAAATTTACACTTAAATCGCAAAAGTTAACACTTAAATCACTTTTTAAAGTTTAACCCTATATCGCAAATTAGAGTTAACACTTAAATCGCTTTTCCAAATGTAAATCGCAAATCAGACCAGATTTTAAATCGCAAAAGCTATTCCTGAAAAAATTTCTAAATCGCTTTTTTGTAAAAATAGAAAATGCGAAATAACTTTTAAAGTTTAAATCGCAAAATCTTATTTCGCAAGTAGCTATTCCACAAATTTCAAAATCACAAAAATTATTTCTTCGATCTAAACCGCAAAATGCGAGTTTGAAATCGCAAGAATGTATTCTTAGATTTGATATTTACAAAATGCTAAGTTACACACCCTTTGCCCGGTCCTTACGATTGTTTAGATCGATCAAACAAAATGTGTAACCCCGAAAATCATAAAACCACTTAAATCACAAATCCTAATTTTTCATTTAGCCTAAATCGCAAATGGGAACCTAAATCGAATTTTAAGAAAAGCGATTTAGCTCAATGTTTGACAAACACACGTACGAATTTAATTTTAACACACACAAAACACTACTAAATCATCCCATGGGCTCTGATACCAATTGTAGGAAATAAAATTACCATATCATAATCATAAGATGAGATAGAATTTAGAGAGAGAAGAAGATTGGGTGAAACCTAAAGAGAGAGAGAGATTACATAGAAAAAAGGTAAGATTAGATTAGAGTATGAGTTTCACCACCCTTCACCCTTACCTCTACCCTTCCTTATTTAGGGAAGGGGGTGGGGGGTATAGGTACTTTGTATGTCTATGGTAGAGTGTATGGGTATCTGTAACACCCCCAATTTTGGGCGCAGGAATAGAAAGGGTCCGGGCGTGTACTTCTTGTATCAAACGCAAACAAACATAAGATAGTTTAGAAACGACCAGAAGTCCGTTTAAATGGATACATTGGATTTAATAAATTATTATTTTGTTGTGTGTTACAAAAGCCACAGCTTTACTGTTGACTTGTTATTATTTAAAGATTTTTCTAGCCCATAACAGATACAACAAAATGTAATGGACTAAATCTTTAATGCATGGATGAACGTCAATAATATAACACCTATGTATCCTTCGCATCTAGTGCTTATTTGGACATGAAAAAACATTGCATTTTAAAAACGTCAACTTAATAAGTTGGTGAATTTCATGGATTATGTAATGTATATTTCAGGACCGCAAGACTTTTCAGTGATAATGCAACAGTGCAGACCATCACGATACTGCAGATTTCGTTTACTAAGCACATGAACATTGTAAGGTCGAATAATTGAATACAATTATTTAATCTTGCCACATCATTGATGATGTTAACCAGTAACATCCAGTATCGACATGATATACGTATTTTTTCCAGTGATAGAGGCTAGTCACACAAAGGGGAGGTCAATCCCAACTAGATTATCTATAGTCATACGAGCTCAATTCCAGTAATTGACAGATCTTGGATCCTGATGGAGGTGGTTATCGCTACTTAGGCAAAACGTAATCATGATTAAAATGTTACACTTGCGTCCAATTTGTAAACATTGGCGTTATCGTTTATCAACCCAAAATCTGTAATTTAATAAATTATACAAATTATGGGGCTAATGAACTGAACTTGAGTGTGTAGACTGATATTAACAATTCCAAGTAAAAAGCGTCACTGCCTAACGCTCTGAACGCAACTAGTTAATTAGGTCCGTTGTCTAAGACAACAACTGTATATAATACTATATTAGTTATCATCGTTACTACTCGTTCGGGCTGGTATCATAATTTGAAGAGGGTAGATATGACTTATTACCGAGGAGTGTTAGTGAACTTTAAATCGTAAATCCAACAACTAGTCACTACGCATCCGAAGAAAGTCACATTTATGAAATTTCCCTAGTAGTTATATAACACTTTGCTAACTAATAACATATATATTTATATAGTTACTATCACATCTAAATCGTCTTTAAGTGAATCGTTAATTTTAAAGTAAAAAGTTTATTTTTATAATTCACGCTTATAGTAAAAATGACATTAAACTTTGTCAGTTTTTAAGCCGTTTTTGCGTTTTCTTACGCCTCACGCTTTCCGTATTATGACGAGTGATCATAAATCACATTTTTTAGGTTTTAGATTTGTGTGATGAATAGTGTTTTTACTGTTCACAACAGCTATAAAATTATTTTTATACTTTTAATTAACGTAAAACCTGTTTTTGTCGTATCTTATTCGTTATAGCTCCGTTTTTAGCGATTCTTTCGAACACGTTCTCGTAATTGAAAGTTTTATCATATTATGGATGTTTATAAAGTATAAGTTTCTGTGGTGAATAGTACTTTTTATAAAAATTGTTTTATAAAAGTATTAACTATCGTAAACTTGTAAATAGCGTATCTTCTTCGTTATTAATCGGTTTTTCGAGTTCTTTATGACCCCTCGATCCTTGTGACATGTAGTATTTTATAAAATCATAAAACATATATGTAAATTTCGAATCTTAAACAGCCCCTAAGATATTTATTTCCAAAATGTGTTTAAAACTTGTTTTTAGGTCTTTTTAGAAACCCTAATTTGTTCATATAAATGTTTACTCATAGGCATCATGTCAAAGCACTTATACATTCCTTTTAACATCATATTAGCATCCATATGGCATGTAAATAAGTTCACAAAACAATGATCATAAGTAAATATTCATTTTACATATTCAAAAGTACCCTAAATGGTGATTTAGCTAAATAAGGCATATGAACACATAAAATCTTAAATATGAATAGATTAAGCTTTATATATAACCTTGTGTGGATGATTAGAGATGAGAATAACAATCACACCCTTGTGATTAACAACCTTGGCTTGAAAATATAAGGTGAAAACCCTAATTTTCCCAAGTAAACCCTTTCTTCCTTTTCTTGATTCCTTCCTTGCAAATGGTTAACCAACTCTTGAAAACACCTTAGAATACCTTAGATATGATGTGTGTATGCTTGTATAATGATAGAAAATCAAGCAATGGATTGGGTATTATTGAGGTTTTGAGCCGTGAGCTTCAAAGAGAGACAAAGAAAGTTTTTGTGATTTTTGGTTAAGTATCTATGAAAGAAAGAGTGCATGCATGCTATTTATAGTGAAAATATCTAATTAACCTAACCATGGTCACTTTCTAACCCTTGCACAAGGTTAATTAGTCAAGTGGTTCATGGTGTAAGAGTTGGTTCCCTATGATCTTTGTAATATCTAGATATTTAGGGCCTTAGTCACCAACTTGGTGACTCCTTGGTTCTATCCTTCAAAAATTCGGCCACATATACATATATGTGATGTTATATTGATTATTTTGAGTATTGGGTATAATCGTGGGTATTCGTTTAAGCGTAGTTAGGTTTTGGTGCTTCCGGGAATGCCGAAACGCATTTTATCACGAAACGTAAGCATTTTACGTAGCCAATAAAAATAAGATGAATCAAGTTATTAATTATCCTGTAAATAATCATATAACACTTGCTTGATGTAAACATTTAATTATTTAATGCCCGTTTACATTGAATGATCATTTTTAGTTTACGCGATTTAACGTAACCTTTACAGTTTTAAGAGAAAACGCGTAAAACCCTAAAAATAAATTGTGCATTACATAATGTCGTACAATGACCTAAAACACGAGGTGTTATATATCACATGTATACTTACTTCCAAGACTACACCTCTCAATGATAACACACATATAATCACATATACCACATTGCACATCTTAAACCACTCCAATATAACACAGAAAAGGATGCTCCATCAAAGAAATACTTACTAATATAAAGATAAAATCGAAACGACATAAAGGAACGAAAGTCTCGCAGCACCTCTAAAATTCAAAATATCCGAAAGAAATAATCAATAGCATCGTGACGAGGTAAAAGACGGAATAAACTTATGCTGGGCCTCGCTTGGGTTTGACTTTGACTTCCCAAGAGTCACCCGACTCCGCGGGTCCATGCCTACTACGAGCATCCGACAAGAGATCTGAGTCGGCCTCCTTCTCTGACTCTTCTAACTAAACTTCCTCATTCGGTTCCTCGAGAGGCTCCTCCTCAATTGGCTCCTCTTTTGAATCATAAGCTATCGAGTAGCCCGTAGGTCGAAATAAAACTCAAAGAAAGCAAGAATAAAAAAACGCCTAGATAGCTAAACACATAGATTCTATTACGGTTAGAGAGAGACATGACTAAAATAATAAAGAAGGGTATATACTATTAGATCCCAATAAAGAGAAGGTATATATATATAGTAGACAAATTAAGAAAAATTAAAGCTTTCGAATAGCGAGAAAGTATAGTAGATACATACATAAACACTTAAGCCCTAAAATACAACTATATGAAGGACTCCTAGGTTATAGTCTAGGCTCGACCACCTACATTTCTATAAACATGGCTTTGATACCAATCTGTCACACCCCGCGAAGGCAGAAACACGAGGCGTAACATCATGGATATCATCACAACACAATGGTGTCAACAATAGAGAATCACTAAATGTATAACTAAAAATAAAAGACACAATGTGTCATGACAATACCAAAAACAAAGGAGCGGCGTCTTGTATTAATGAAAAAGGGGTCTCATCCATACAAGGGCAATGTCTCACAAACCTAATAAAACTAATAACATTCAAGAATTCATACAAACAATTATGAAACGAAATCAAATGAGAACTTCCAATGCCATCCTAATAGTCTCTCTAGCCACTTTTATTAACTTCAACACCATCATAACGTTCACCTGAAAATGATGCTTAAAACGTCAACACAATGGTTGGTGAGAGTCATAGGTTTTACGACACCAATACAAAAGATTTAAATCAATTACTGTGATTATAAAAAACAAAACATGGCAGGATGATTTTTTTTGAAACAGCAACAATTAGCATTCATGCAACCAACAATCACCATTGGGACGAAACGTGTCGCTCGATCCAAACCACAAAATATAGTCATGGAGAGGAATGCTATCCCTAATCTCAGACTCTTGGTACCGTATCTGCACAGGTTCATACCCACATAAAGTAGGCGAAACCTCTTACCCATAAAGTAGGCGAAGAACAATGCAACATCATACAACATGCAACACATAACATATAATAGATACATAAAAGCCCATGAGTAACTTAAACCACATAATCACATCATTCGAAACATTTCAAAACATATTTTGCATCATTTCCATCCCAAGAACACATAGTAAAATAGGACTATGAAACTCACCTAATGCTCAGCTTACTTGACAAGATCTTGCACACAATCTAATCATAACAAAACACAAGTTACACTCGGTTAGGCGAATGCCCAAGCCAATGTAACAATAACATGATGGACCTATAAACCTAACACTAAGTTTATGATCCTTTATATGCATCTCCCAGATCATTTTCATACTTTATATAGTCTTAACCATTAACTTCCAACTTTTCAGTTTTCGTCAAAAATTTGTAGTTACTTTATGACCACAAATAAAATACTAAAACACCTAATAGATGGTTTTCCTTTCATTCCCTATTTCCCCAATGAGTTTTGAGCTATTGGGATTTTGTAGAAAAAATAATATTAAGTGGAACTATTTTATAAAAATTCATCTTTACAAAATACTCAGATTCGGATTTGAACGCACACCAAAAAGTTTGACGTCCTTAAAAATACTTAGAAAATGTTTTATCGCTAGCCCTTCGAACTGGAGTTAATAAAAACCTAAAATATGACTCACGATTTATGGCTAACGCAAATTTGAAATTTAAGTGGGGGTTTTACTCCCCGAAATGAGACCCAGATCTGACCTGAATTTACTGTTTTGATAACTTTTCTTGCGAAAATTATTTGACTAACTTCCAGCCTCAAAACCTTTTGGGGCCAGAATTTTTGGAAACTAGACTCTCTAAACTTATCAATAGACATGAGATTCATAAATAAAAACGTTACCAAGATTGAGATATCCATCGAACAACATGAACTAAAATTATGCTCAAACCTAATTCTTATTTTAACGTGATTCAACCTTTACCGATTACATCAAAATGATCCTAATTAAACCCTAAACTCTTCTAATTAAGTTTAACATTATTAATTTACTATGAAACCCTAATTTATCCATCACTTTATTGTTACTAATTATAAAAAGATTAAACAAAGCTTAATTGAAAACATACATAAACCTTTACTTGATTACCCTTAAATCACCACCTTGGTTCTTGATAGAAATTATTTATTTTTTCTTCTTGAGGGATCGACCGAACAAACAAAAGAGAAGAGAGAAAAGTAATTTAGAGATTTATTAAATTTGTATTTAAACTATATAGAATCCTAATTTAACTCAAACTTTGTTTCCTTTTTTTTCTTTTCCCCTAACCGGACTACAAACAATCCTTAATTATAGTATTATTATTTTTTATTTTTTTTATGATTTCAAAATTTATATATATATGTTATTTATATATATTTTTTTATAAAAACTATATTTATTACATATTCAACCCTTAATTTTGATATTTTTATAAAAATCCTTTATTCTACCTTTTAAACCTCTTAAATTAAAACTAGATTAAATGACCATACATAAATTTCATTTCTAATTTAATTTTACTAACTACTAACACTTAGAGATATAAATACGTATACATATACATAAAATACGTACACACATAGAATTATACCATCATTTCCATTGTCACAAAAATGTGAACAAAATGGAATACCCACATAAACCATAAATTCAATCATAATGAGACGATCATGCTCACAGATTGATAACCAACTCACATAGAATAACATAACTACATAATTACTATAACACATAATGAACTTAGGTCAATATTTACGGTTGACTAACCTGCTCAACGCATAGTTGTCACAAGATGGTTCATGACATATGTTGAGAAGTTGATAGGAGTACTCATAAGCTCGTTAAAATAAAATGGATATTTTTCTGCTTGAGTGATTTTGCTAAAGTCAACTGACTTTCCAACATTCCAATCAGAATCAGGGGTCGAAGGCCTTTCAGGTTTCTTGAACCAGTCATACTTTGAAGCAGCCTTGACATTGGGTTGATCATCAGTATCACCCATGTCTTGTCCTTGTTTCTGTTGCACTTCAGTGTCATCAACTATATGAATTGCCTCATCGGCTTTAGCAGACTTGTCATATGATTTAGGTTGAGAGCGTGTGGTACCTTTGGATAAACTTGTTGACTTTGATTCCTTTGATTTTGAACCTTTTGTCGATTCAACATCCTTGCTTGTCTTTCGTCTTATCATCCCTTGGTCTGATCCAGCAGGAGGGTCTTCATCTTTATCCTTGTCTTTACGACTACTTTTCAATGATACAGTTTTACCAGTACCAGGAAGAGATCCTTTTCAACGTTGTAAGAATTGACCAATGCTTTGTAGAGTTCCTTGTGTTCATCAGCTGTAAGATTCAACTGACTCTTTTCCATCTTGTCAATCAGGATCTTCTTTATCTCAAACTCTTTTAGTGACGTTGCAGCCTCGTATGTAGATTAAGGTTGAGAAGAAGATTTAGCTAGAACAACAACTTTGAGTGATTTAGTAATGGTGCTTTTAATCACAGGAGTCACAAAGTCAGATACTACCTTTGGTAGAATCTGAGGTAGTTGAGTCTTGACTTCATCGTTGATGATATCTTTGACTAATTTCTCAATGAGATCTATGTATCTCTTCTTCTCAGCTTGAGCTTCATTCTTAAATTCTATAGTGTATGTCCAGAGAGTCTTATGAATAGAATCTTCAAGTCTTGTGCCAAGATGAGCATCCACCATTGTAGGAATTTGTGATTTTATAGTTGCGAGGAGTTGAGCAGATTGGTCATCTTGTTTGAGTTCAGACATCCCCTTTTCCAAGTTAGAAACTCTTTAATTGAATTGAAATATGGATGAAAAGTATGGAAGGGCAGGGATTGAGGTTTTAGTTGGTATAGAAGTTGGTGTGGGAGTTGTTGTTGATAGTTGTGGAAGAGGAGTAAATGAAGAAATATGCAGAGGAATGGTTGTCGCAGCTGTTGTTGATGTTTCAGGGATTATCGTTACAGGTATAGTGAGAAGTGAGGGTGTCTGATTACTTGGTTCTTCATGACGAACATCAACATTCATCATGGAAATGATTTCATTGTCAGTTGGTGGAACGTTATCCAAGTTTAGAAATTAAGTGGCAAAGTTGGATGAGACAAAAGAACTTTGCAGTGAAACTTTAGTTTTTTATGAGACATGAGCAGTTGTGAGTGTTACATGTGCAACATCCTCGACTTGATCATATGTAGTCTCTTGAGTAACATCATCATGACCAGCATCAATCATCTCTGCATCTCCTTTCCCTTCTTCTCCATGCTCTACATCTTTCAACTTCACATTCACATCTTTATACAATTCCTCATCAATGCGATCATACTCTTCTTCATCCACATGTTTGTTTTCATCATCAGTGGATTCATATCTTGATGGAGTACGCCCATACTCATCTTCATATTCTTCTTCTATATCATCATCGTTCTGATTAAGATTATGTCACACCCCCAAAATATCAGAGTATAATGGCAGCCGAGGGCGTGTGACTTCATGATTATCATACTTCTAAGCAATACAGAACGACCTTTATATGAGACGTTTTAAGAAAATTGATCACTTGAATTAGGAAATAATAAATTGTTTAAACATTCAGCGGAAGCATAAAAATAGACGACACAACATCGTTTTTAAATAGTACAAGTGATCTTCAAATAACAGAAAAGACTGCAATGCATGAGACTTCATATAGCATCTTCGTCCTTAACACCTGAGAAAAACATTGCTAAAGTGTCAACATAAAGTTGGTGAGTTCATAGGTTTGTTTAAGCAGAAAAGTGTAGTGTTTGTGAATCACAAGATTTCATCCACATATGACAATATAACAGATACAAAGTCATATAAATTGCATTACTATTATCTAAGCTCATGACACCGAAGCGTTAACATATACCAACACTAGATGAATGCCCTTGCAGGTTTCTAACCCGGGACACCCGTAGTCTGACTCAAATGAAACTGTGTTTGCTTGACTAATGTCAGTCCAAGACAAATAAGGATGTCACTCCCGATAGATCTATCCATAACATTCGCGCTCACTTAACCAACCTAATTGGTCAAGCAATTAACGGTTCATGATAATTCGGGCAGATAGCAACTTAGGTTAAATCGGGACATAGACCAATCAGTAATGAGTAATTGTACTTGTATTCACACGTTTGAAATAAGCAATGTTCTCACCCCAAAAGATGATTTAAAACAGTAGAGTAAGGGCTATGAAAACTCACCTTGACGGTTAATCATTGGAGATTGGAAAGGAAATTAAGGCACGTCAATTAGCGATTCAGTAAAACACCTATGTAATTATAACATTTACTGAGTTTACAATCTAAAATTAATGTATGCAGTAAATTATGCAATTGGTCAAAAGGGTATTGTCGTTTAGGAGTTAACGTCTTACATTTTCAAAGTATTGATTAAACCGTTGGCTCTAGTGATGGTACACGAATACGCACATATAAGTATTTATACATAATTTGATGTCATATTGTTAAATATTACAATTTAGGTTTTAATAATATTTATTATTTACCAACTATTGAGTTATATATATATATATATATATATATATATATATATATATATATATATATATATATATATATATATATATATATATAATATATTTATTATATTATATAATTATCTCGCTCAATTTCCTACTCTAGTCGTCAATTAATTTCGGTTTGAATGTTCCGTTTTTTATGTCTTCAGTACAAGTGTGAACGTTTAAATATATTTTTTGTAAAAAAACTCATTTAACTTATATTTATTTTTTCTGTTTCATGGTTTACCATTTTTAATCATATGCCTTTTAAAATCATATTTTAAACTCAAATAAGTTTTGAAGATATTTTTAGTGTCAACTAAAATATATGAGCCGGGATAAACTCTCTTACCTGTTTAAAAGTTCGGTTCCATTGTTAATAATTTTAAAGCATCGAAAATTATCGTTCCTAACTTATACTCGTTGAAATACTATACTCGCTAAAACACTATTAATTGTTAAAATAAAAACTATTACTCCAGTTATCAAGTTGTCAACCCATTTGGGGCTCGAACCGAGAGTTCGATAATTATGCATGTAATATATATCTATGTCAAAACTTATAAATGAGCATAGTATGAATTATTTCTTTGTCAACTTGTTATAACAAAAAATAATACACTCTTGCATATATTACAAAATTCTTCACGTGCATGCATATATATACTAAACCTCATGTTCATCTATTTTTTTGCTTTCTTTTATTTTCTGCTGCACACCTGACGCAAACAGTAAGTTTTTAAACTCACTGTTTTCGTTTCTTTCTTCTTGCAACAAGACCCATATGTATATATTCTAGTTTTCTATCTACTTCGCATGTTTACAACTTATTTAGTTAGCAACGAGAAGACTCCGTTTCTAAACATAAAGACGATCTTCTCGCGTGGCTTGAGTGATTCGTTTGAGTTCAACAGCACCGAGTGGTGCGTTTGGTAGGTTGAACATGATGGCACCAAAAAGGGTGCGTTGAAATGATGAAGGCAGCAGCCGGTTGGTATGAAACCACCATTCACTCACACCCACCACCTTGCATGCTTATTGCAAATCTGTGGCTGCAGCCAACTGTCTCGCACGCATGAGTGGCTTGAAAAAGGTTTAGGGAGTGGGTTGCTACCTGTGGAAAATGCCACTTGCTCGTTGTGGATGCAGCCAACGGACGAGGCCACAACCTCATTTGACAGGCAGTGGCCCTTGTCCACCCGTGCGTTGGAGGTCATGGTACGCTTGGTCTGGGTTACAATACAAGCCTTTAACAAGTATGCCTTAGTCGTACTCGTCCCTAGTGCTCAACCGTTCAAACCGAGTTTAAGTGTCGCGTTTGCTAGTCAAAGTTGCTGTCTAGTTTTTAAATTTTGCATTATGTTGATACTAGTTTATGGTGGCTCGAATGTTACGCTATTAGATTTCATGTTGTAGCTCATGACAAAGCTTGGCTATGCATATGCTCTCAAGGGACCATTGCAGGTGTCATATCATGCATGTCTCGTGTTATTTCGAAAATAAATCGTTATGATAACATGATAAATATGCAGGTGCTAAGAATGACTTACGGAGGTCCTAAGCTTAGTTAGTTGATGCGGAAAAAGACGGAGGGTGCGGGAACGTTCGAACAAACCCTTGGTTAATATTACCCCTTTTAAAACTCTCAAACATTTACTAACTAGATTTACTGAACCTTACTTCTCTTGTTTAATCTTGTGGGTGAGAGTGTTACTTAGGCGTGGAAAGAGAATGGTGTCTATTTATACTACAAGGTGTTCACTAGTTTCCTGAGGCTTCTCATGTGCATGTGAATGATATTATTTACACCTACTGTTGATGTATATGATACTGTTGGTTATGATTTCTCTTTTACTGTTAAAGAATAATTACTATTGATTGAATTGAAATTGAAACAAGACGTAGCATGTGAATGAAAGGTGTAGGACATTGAATGTAAGAATGCAATGATGGTGTTAGTTTGTTTATTTTGAATTCTTTCCACTGATTGACTTGGATATACATTTGTATATTTAGAGTTTGAGGTAGTGAAACGTCAAGGTACATTGTTTATTCAGGAATATTTAAATATTGTCCATTATAATAGTTTATTTATTGAAATATGGACGGGTTTAACAAAACTTACATAGTCGTGCGACTTGTTTCGCGCGGCGTAAAATTATAATAAAATATGATTTTTATTGTTACGCGTTTTCTAAAATACCCCTTTTAGATCCGAAGAGCAAAAAACGTTGATTTATAGCGCTATTAAAACATTCAATAGCCGTATAATATTGTAAAGTCGCTTGAAGGAATAACTTTTTTTTGGAAAAATAATGCAATTTGCAAGTGCTTGCAGGTACATATTCTTACATAATTGAAAAGAAGTCTAATTTTTTCGAGGTTCTACATCTGCCCATGTTTAGATTTGTCCGAAATCAAGACGTCGTAGTAGATCGTGAACTTGCGAATAAGTGAGGGTACTTGCTCGTGACTGGTCCTCACGTTCACGTGTATTCTGGAACTTCTACGTGCATTCCCTACGGACTTTAATGATGGGTATACTGGCTTCCGTTCGTGTTGCTTGACCTCACGGTCCCTTATCTCACGGGTTTTCAAACGAAGTTGTGGTTTGTCGTCGAGTTGGATTTCCTCCAGAGGAATAACGAGGGTGTCATCGGACAAACATTTATTTAAGTTGCAGACGTTGGAATAACAACTTTTTGTACTCGACTAAGTTCTTGAGGTAATTCCAAACGGTAAGCTACTGGACCAATCCTTTCTATGATTCGAAAGGGTCCAATATAACGAGGGTTCAACTTTCCACGTTTCCCAAATCGCATTACGCCCTTCTAAGGCGCGACCTTGAGCAGGACCTTATCTCCAATTTCAAATTCAAGGGGCCTACGCCTCTTGTCAGCGTAGCTCTTTTGTCAGTCGCGTGCAGCTTGCATGCGATCCCTAATCTTGAAAATCTTTTCCGTAGTCTCATGAATAATCTCCGGTCCGGTAAGTTGTGCTTCTCCAACTTCAGCCCAACAAACAGGAGAACGACACTTCCTACCGTAAAGTGCTTCGAACGGTGCAGCTTTAATGCTCGTGTGATAACTATTATTGTACGAAAATTCTACTAGGGGTAAATGCCTATCCTGACCATTTCCGAAGTCAATCACGCAAGCTCTTAGCATGTCCTCTAATGTTTGAATGGTCCTTTCACTCTGACCATCGGTCTGAAGATGATAAGCAGTACTCAAGTTCAACTGCGTACCCAATGCTTTATGCAAGGAATTGCCAACTCTTTGAAGTCAATGGCTATCATGATCGGAGATAATTGTCAACGGTATTCCATGTCTTGCTACTATAAAAACCTACCTTATGTACAGTCATCGTCAATTTTTTCTGTCGGATCTGTCTCTCTCATTGGCAAAAAGTGCGCAGACTTGGTAAGACGATCAACAATGACCCAAATTGAATCGAATCCAACTACCGTTTTGGGTAGCTTGGTGATGAAATCCATTGTTATCTTCTCCCACTTCCATTCTGGTATATCGGGTTGGACCAATAAACTAGAGGGCCTATGATGTTCAGCCTTAACCTTAGCACAAGTCAGGCATTTATGACCATATGTGGCGATTGGTTATGTCTAGCCTATTGTTTTGGCCACCAATACAACATCATAAATGACGCACCCTTAAATGTTACTAGCTAGGTTTTCTTGTTAACTCGTATGGTTCCCTGCTATAAGGTTGGTCACGAAAATATAAGGGTCGAAACTAAGAGCGTTGTGGTGTCATCTCGCGGCTAAAAGTCATGGCAACAGCTCACTGTGAAACTTTACATGCCATTGATATCTTCGGCTTCAAGGTTTTCAACCCTAATTGCTTCTTTTTGAGCCTCAAGGATTTGTGATGGAAGGTCCAAGCCAATAGTCATAACCAAGGCTCTTACTCATAATGGTTTGATTCTTTTCTTTCGACTCAAGGCATCTGCTATGACATTTGCTTTTCCTGGGTGATAACGAATTTCGCAATCGTAATCACTAAGGAGCTCTATCCATCGGCGTTGCCTTATATTGAGGTCCTTTTGGTCTAGGATATGTTGTAGACTCTTATGGTCGGTGAACACTACACACTTCGTGCCATACAAATAGTGTCTTTAGATCTTCAGGGCGAACACTACTGCTCCTAACTCCAGATCATGAGTGGTGTAGTTCTTCTCGTGAATTTTTAGTTGCCTGGAAGCGTATGTAATAACCTTTATTCTCTGCATCAGTACCGCACATAACCCTTTTATGGATGCATCATAGTACACCACAAAATCTTCACTGCCTTCCGGTAGTGCTAAGATAGGTGCAACACATAGTTTCTGTTTCAATAGTTGAAAAGCTTCTTCCTGTTCTTCACCCTAATCGAAATTCTGGTTCTTCTGCGTAAGCTCAGTCATGGGCTTAGCTATTTTAGAGAATCCTTCAATGAATCTCCTATAGTAACCTGTCAGACCTAAGAACTGGCGAATCTCCAAAGGAGTGGTTGGAGATGCCCAA
>BQNB010063418.1:3588-35693 GCA_026074375.1 Tanacetum coccineum | reverse complement strand
GATGAATAGAAGAATTATGTAAGAAGATATAACAATACTTTATATATAAATTGCACATTAAAAATGTAACAGCACTCGTACTAGATACTTAGGTTGGATGGTATGGAGGTGAGTAACTCAACTGACACGTCAGCGCCACATCAGCTTTCTCTCTCCAAATAAAACTCACCTTACAACTCACCTTTCAACCGTAATAAGAACTCACATAACAACTAAAACTCACCTTACTCATATTTTTTTATTTAAATATTTTTATTCATAAACTAAAAACGTAAATATTTACGTAAACTAAATTTAAAACTTTTATTCATAAATGAAAAACATTACATAAATTAAAAACATACATAACAACACAATTGAAACAGTACATAGATTATTGGAAACAATACATAGCTTAAAAACGTAAACGCATGAAATTAATCTAATTCGTATTCCGAATCAGATTGCACCCCAAATTCCAACATGAATAACTCATGTTCAGCTTGTTCTTTCTTAATTCTATCCTCCAACACTTTTTTAGCTCTTGCTTGTTCTTCCAATGTTTCTCTTAATACCTCTTCATCTTGAAGTAGTTGCTGATACTCTTTCTCAGTAAGAAATCCCTCAGTAATGGGAGATGTGGGCTGGTGCGTATGTTATTCTGATGACGAACCACCCCTATGGGTTTCGGAGTCGTGGTTGGGGGTTGTGTAAGGTTGTTGGGGGATTGCTTCGGTTGGTTTTTCGGGTGCCGGTGGATTGCTTTGGTTGGTTTCAGACATGGTGAGTTTTTGAAATGTTGTTTCAAAGTGTGAAAAAAAGTAGTGAAAAGAGTTGGTATTTATAGTGGGAAAATGAAAGGAGTTGGTATTTTCAGATAACCAAACATATTTAGTCTCAATTTGTTTTTTTATTTTTGCCGCCTTTCTATAAATAGCAAGATTCATCTCGTAATCTTTATCAGATTCTTGTTTCAAAAAAATGTCGATCAAAGTACGGGTCTCTTGTGAAATGTCATTGCATTTCTCGTATGCTTTTCTAAGATCGTGTTTAGCTGCGCTTGCATTGTCAAATTGCACGGCTAAATCCATCATCGCTTTCTGACGAACGCTATCTTCGTGAATTATTTTTTGAACCAAAGCGTGGATTTCATCGACGGTGTGTGGAAGTGGACAAGCCATATTAATTTTAAAAGTGGGAATAATTGTGTATAAAAATAGGTGAAGTAGTGGGTATTTATCGGTAAAAAGTTGAGTTTTTTATAAAAAAAAGTTTTTTTTAATTATAACGGATATAATATAAGGGGGCACCATTTTTAAAACTCACACTATGTGAGTTACTCACATAGTTGCCCCAAAAATAAGCCAAACTCACCGAGCTAGTGGGAGACTCACCTAGGTGACTTTTAGGCCGGGAAGGGTGATAACATCAAATATTTAATACTTTTTAGTGACAAAATACCCCCTATATTACCTGCAAATGTTTCACTAATACTCGAAAACGAGATATTTTCTATCATTTTGTAGTTTTCCGGTGAAATGCAGGAAAATGACAAGAAACATGGGAAAAAGGGCTTAAAGTGTAATTATCTGAAGAATGTTACGGCGTAACACCAAAAATGGTTACACCGTAACATATATTAAGCAAGTACGAAGATCAAGGACAACTTTATGGCGTAACACCATATCTAGTTACGCCGTAAACATGCATTTGGAAGGAAATCTTACCCAAGATAGAGTTACGGCGTAACACCCCTTATGGTTACGCGCGTAAACATGTAAATATAAACGATAACAATATGGGGAATGAAGAAGATCACGTACGTATGGAAATTATATGAAGGTTACGGCGTAACGCAATATCTGGTTACGCCGCAACAATTGCTTATTTATGGAATGCCGTGTAAGAAGGTTACGACGTAACACTTTTATCAGTTACGTCGTAACTGGTTCGATACTTATAAATAGAGGCCTCATTCAAGCTATTCCGACATCACTTCCTCCACAGCTAATTGGAGAGGCGACAAAGGCTTCCAACCTTCGAAGAATTCCACCTGGAGTCCAAGGGAGATCACACTTTATTTACTTTTTGTATTTAATCGTTCAAATACGAATACTATAAGAATTATGAGCTTTCAATCTATGATTACTTCTATTTCTTGATGTGTTTCTGTTACCATGAGCGGCTAAGCACTTAAAGTGTTGGCCTAGTTATGTAGTTACTATTGTTATGATGTTTGTTTCCTGTTAGATTATGGTTTCGTTAGATATTCCTTGACTATCGTGCAACCCTGGGTTTTGGTAGTACGAGTGGTTTGGACCTTGCTTGCCCCATTATTAGATTATCATGTCAATATGGGATCCATCGGGTACTGGAGAGGATTTATGACTCCATCCCTAGTGTAGGAACTAACCGGTCTCTGCACTTATCATTCAATATACTTAAAAAGCATAGGAACTCTTTTAGAGGGGGTTAATAATCTGTATAGGTTATTAGATAAGTTTTGGGAATAGTTGGGATTAATCACTGCAACCTGGATATCCTACCTCCTATACGATTTGGACTGAGTCGGAATCGCGGGAAGTATAGGATAGACTAAATATACCTATTCAAGTCTATCGACCTTAGAAACCACTAATGAAACCATAGTTTAACATTGCACAGGAAAACGTTTTCATAGCAGTAGTAATGAAATAACTAGGTTGGCACGTTTTCTCTCTTGATATCTCCAACTCTTTTAATTTTCAGTAATTAATTTTATTGTTATTTAATTCAAATCAATCCAAAAACTATTTTTAAAACGTGACATTTCAAATTAAAACTAATTACAACTTAGCTCTTGGGACGACCTCAGATATACCATTTTATACTACCGACGATCGGGTTCTCTGCCCATTAGTGTGTTGTCAGGTAGATCGAGTTTTATAAATTTAAAACTTGATAAATTAATATTTAAAAGAAAATACACATCAAGTTTTTGGCGTCGATGCCGAGGAGCTAAGAATCGTTAGTTTCAACATAAGCGATACTTGTAACA
The DNA here is from genome assembly GCA_026074375.1 of Tanacetum coccineum. Lineage (NCBI taxonomy): Eukaryota > Viridiplantae > Streptophyta > Magnoliopsida > Asterales > Asteraceae > Tanacetum > Tanacetum coccineum. Next base: position 32,677 of record BQNB010063418.1, on the reverse strand, counting down.
CCCTTATTTTTACATATAGCAGCGGAAGCTAATCTGGGGTATTACTTCAGAGTACAACAGTCATAATCATAGAAAACGACTCAAAAGAGACGTTTTTGGAAAATGTAGTTATCATTCATTAAATCAGAGTTTTACAAAATGCCATTAATAGGCAACAGGTTCCAGAATCTAAAGAAAATGTAATTAGTTTGAATGATAACAATTTAGCCATCTTCAAATCCAGTGCCACTCCGAGCCCATGCCATAAGTTGCTTAATTACCTGAGATAAAACATGCTAAAAAGTCAACACAAAGGTTGAGTGAAATTCATAGGTTTAAGTTAAATAATTTGAATGCAAATTCGATATTGGGTTACGTTGTTATACACCCGTTATTTGTAAAATAATATTATTGCCATTAGCTCATGAATCCGAAGCCTTGGGATATATTTGATACGTTATAGCCCCAACGGGTGCCTTTGCCAAAACACCCGCAGTTATATTCTAATGATGTGCAATTGGTTACCGATATCACTGGGTACACCAACGGGGAGTCCAACCCAAATAGATCTATTCACAACATTCGCGCTCACTCCGTAGAGTAATTAACGGTTCATGATATTGGGGACTTAAAAGCAAAATAGTTACTTAGGCAATAATAAATCAGGACAACATACAGAAAATAATTGCATTCATGGTTTATAGCATGTATCCCCCTCGCGGGTTTATAAAACATTTGAAAGATTGAAATGCGAGGCTATGAACTCACCTTAACAGTATAGGGAAATCTGATTGATAGCAAAGGTATATGAAAGTAACGGCTTCGTCACACACAACCTGGGGTAATATGTCAAGTCTTAGTTTGATTGTATATGTTATATGTCATAATGTAATATCATTTTGATTGAAATATTATGGAAATATTGTATCACTGTTTGGACCATCATAATTCAGAAGTCATTCAGTAAACGTTTGAGGAGCTAGGACACTTTAAATCGTAAACCCAACAACTCAGTCAAAACGTAATACCAAGATGACACCCATTAATATGAAGCTCCCTAGTATTGTGGTACGATATAGATTCGGGACAGGATTTTTAAAAGCACATCGATGATGAATTTATAATAGGTATAACATAATCGGTTTTAAGCGTTTTGCTCATTAACTGGAAATGATAAGCACGTCAAGCGTTAATTAAAGTTATGTCTTATAAGGTTTTGAACACAATTCTACACTTTTTCAAAATGTTACATTTTAGACCCTTAAGAATGAAAAATGGCAAAATATACCCTTGGAGTTTTCACTTTTACAAGTTTGGTCCTTCTAGTTTAAAAGATGTACAAAGTAAACCTTGTATTTTGGAAACTGACATAATAGACCCCTATAGTTATAACTTTAGAAATATGTCAAAACAAGTCCGTATAGTTATAAGTTTCAGAAAGTTACGATATATACCCTTATGCATGAAAAACGTATCGTTTTTAGTCCAAATCCATAATAATGATATTTTTCAATATAGAAAGTAATTTACAGGTTATGGCTTATTAATATAAGCTAAAATAAGAAGGTTTAATGTAACAAAAGTTGAAAATAACGATTTGTTAAGCTAGAAATCAAAACGGGTCAAATTAGGGTTTTAAAATGAAAACGCGCGAGTTAGGGTAGATATGATATGTTGTTTGGTCCATATGGATCCACGGCTTAACTTGGTGCCAAAGGAGATGATTTAGCTCCTTGGTGACCAAGTATATCATTTGAGGTGCTTGTAAGATGCTTCTAGTTGAAGTAGGTGAGTCATGGAGGTGTGTGGTTGCTTGGTTGGTTTTCAAAATAGGTAAAAAGGAGGGAAAAGGAGTATCGGGTTCAAACTAGCTCAGGTTAGGGTTTTTGGTTTAAATTTCGTGTACATTGGAGTAATAAGGATGGATTATGAAATGTAAGGTTGTATATTAAGTATTTACAACTTAATTGATTAATGGTTTAGGTTTAAGATGGGTAAAAATGAAGAAATGGGTCACGGGTTGGAAACTAGCTCGGTTTTAGGGTTCCTTGGTTTGATTTAAGGTTTTGAGTTAAAAACGTGTTCAAGTGATTAAAATGGAGGGGAATGTTGTTTAAAAGTTAAGCATTGCTTGCTTGTACATTGTACTTAATAGTTTGTACAAGATTTCTTAGGAAAACGGAGGTAAAACGGCTATTTTGGATGTTATACTTAATGACTTGTACATTGTGCTTTATAAGACTTGTACTTTATTTTGGAGGGAATGTGTATTCAAATGAGATGATATATAACTTGTACATGTGCTTTGAATATTTGTACATTGATATGTATGCATTACATATAGTTAGAGTTTAGAGGTAAACATTTAATGTTTAAAGTCCGTTTTGATATAGCGTTGTAAATGGTACGTTAAATAGATAATGTACTTGGTAATATTGATGTTAATATATAGACTTGACATATCAGGACGTTTATATAATATAAATATAGATACAGATGGCATAAGTAGGTTGTGTGAACTTGTGTAATTTACTATGCAAACAATGTTATATAATATAATGTAATAAAACTGAAAATTTCTCCGTACAAATGTGATCATAATAAAATAGGTTAATTTTGTTTTGATGAAAATTTCGGGTTGTTATATGTTACCCATCTCATCTTTTCCCATGTCCTTGATTACATTATGTTTTGCTACAAGTTCCCTTTCTCCCAATCATGAATCACCCTCTAGCTCTACATTACACCTTTCCCAATCTCCATTCCTCACTACTTAAACCCACATTTGATATTCAGACTCATCTGTTAGCTTTGGTGAAGTTGATGGATTTGTGGTTGGTTCTTGTGGTGTTCCTATAGATGTTAGTTATGTGGTTCTCAATCTCTTAGGACCTTTCTCCCCTTAAGGATTATGAAAAATTATATATTAGTGAGTTTCATTAATTTTATATAAAAAAGAAAATATTTTTGGTTTTCTTTATATTTTTTACAAAGAAACGAAGAGAAAAGAATCAGAGATTGCCAAATATACTTCTTAATACTTTTACACTGAAACTGCTTTGACCGTTTTGTCCTCTTACTCCTTATGTATGATCACCATTCTATGTTTATTTTGGCAAGAACTCGAATCTTTCCTCCGATACAGCCTTTGTGCAGAAATCAACAAGATGGTAATCAACCTTGACAAAGTATAATTCCACAGTCCTTTGTTCTGCATGTTCTTTGATGAAATGTTACTGCACCGCTACATGCTTCGTTCGGGAATGTTGTACTGGATTACAATAGATAGTTATGGCACTTCTCAAATAACAATAAATTGGGATTTTGTCGAAAGAAGTCATAATAAGTTAATTGTGTTTTTATCCAAAGTACTTGAACACAACATCCCGTAAGATATAAGTATTCTGCCTGAACATTGGATAATGTTGTGCAATACTATTTCTTTGATGAACAACAGACAATGTTGTCTCCTATCAATTTCGCAAACTGCAAAGTATGCATTTGAAATACTGTTAGTTCAAAATCGGAGTATCTTGGGCATCAAATGCCCATCTGAGTGGTCCATTTGAGGTACTATAAGATCCGTTTCACAACAGTTATGTGCTTCTCTTTTGGCCTAGATTAGTAGTGGACACACATACATGTAGCAAATTAAATATCAGGTCTACTAGACATAAGATACATCAAGGAACCTATCATACTACGGTATTTTGTAGGATCATAAAGCTTACCATATTTATCTTCATTTAGTTTTAGTCTATGTAACATAGGAGTACTCATGGTATGACTGTTGTTCATTCTAAAAAATTTCAAAATCTCCATTGTGAAATTTTTATTTGATGAACAAAAATTTCACAAGGAGTTTGTTGAACTTGTAGGCCTAAAAAGAATTAAAGCTCACCCATCATGATCATCTCAAATATAGTTTTCATGACTTTTTCAATTTTCTTGCATGATTTTGGGTTTGTAGTCACGAAAATTATGTAATCAACATAGATTTGTACAAGCATGACACTGTTTGTTTTTTAACGAATAAACAAAGTAGGATCGATGGCACCTTTGATGAACTTTTGAAATATTAGATATTGTTATAGCACATTACACCAGGCACGTGGAGCTTGGTTTAACCCATATAGAGCTTTGTCAAGAACATAGACATGGTCTGGATGATCAAGATCAAATAAGCCTCCATTTTGACTGACTTACACTAATGCGGTGTCTTGTAAACCTCTGAAAGAAGTGTTACAATCCTCATAGGCAGAGTACTTAATTGTTTCAGTGTAGTATAGGCAAGACTCGGGGATTGATCTTTCTCTAGAATAGTGAGGTAGGTTCGAATTGTGCGTTACTAAGATCTAAAGGTTGAGGGAAGAGTATTTTTGTGTTTTTATATTTTATGAAAGCAGTTAAAATATCAGGTTTTGAAGAGGGGCTTTTAAACTAAGCTACAACTAATCCTAAATGCAAGAAATGTAAATTGGTAGGAAACTCGTATAGGTAAACAAACGTTCTCACTTAATCATGCACTACTCCCTAGTTGATCTCTCTAACTTATTACCCATCGCCCTCGTTAGTGTAATGTGTAAGTATTCCCCTAATTTAGAAATGAGTTGGTCAAGCTCGCATCCTATGTGACAACCTATTCGAGCACTACCTGTCAAACATGCTGATTCACAATAGTAAATCACACATAATAAACTTAAGAAGGAATCTACCCAAACTCAACTAGTTATAAAGAACTAATAGTAGGTTTCATCTAACCTAATCATGTTTCTCTAGACGTCTATGCTAATGTAATATCTTATAGCTATTTTTCTAGGGCCTAACACGCACACCACTAACAAGAAGCAATAAAATCAAAGATTACAAAATAGGTTTCATGCAATTATAAGCAAACACTAATTAATTTAGCCTAGCATGTTAATAGAAAGCGAAGAAAAACATATAATCAAAAAACGCATGTGCATATTGAATGAATAAAGAGACTTCACTTCAATTAAACATGTGAGTATGTGAGTACAAGAGGGTTAGAAAACCCTAAAAATTGTCCAAAGTGACTGCACTAAAAGTTCTCCCAAGTTTCCACACGAATTATGAGAATAAAGGGGTTGTATTTATAGATATTGGGCTCTAATGACATCGCTAAGTATTGTGACGCCGTCTCTATGTGTTAGGAATACAAAAAGTGACGATCTTATTGAGATAAAAGTCTTGTAATAAGTAGAGAAATATTAAATGTGTAATAGATAGGAAAATGTCTCGTGACTAAATTGCAGTCACGAGACACGGCTATGTAAAGGCCATGAGCAAAGAGCTCATTTGTAAAAGGTATAAATACCCCTTAACCTCACTTGTTGAGGTAAGCTTTAAATAATATTCTCTCATTTCCCTCCCATCTCTTTCTCTCTCTACTCTTCCTCTCCTCCTCCTTCTCGTTGCCTACTTTCTCTCTCTACTCTTTCTCTCTATAACAAACACACACAAACACCTAAACACACACTAAATAGCTTATTTGATCCTAAATCAATATATAACAAGCGGTATCAGAGATGCAAAGGCGATTTAGTGATGTTTTCGTGAGCTTATTTGTTCAAATTAATCGATCAGCTTATTCTGACGTTTTTAGCTTTGTCGAGTGCTTATTTCTGCTGTTTCATGTGTTTGGTCAGTTATTTTTGAGCTTATTTGATCTAATTTTCAAACTACTTATTCAGTCATTAAAACTGCCTATTAAGATAATCTAAGGTCTAAATAGCTTTTTCGAGTGCTTATTTTAGTATATTAGTGCCTATTCAAATTCGAAACAGCCATTAAAGGTCTAAATCAGTTTATTCGAGTCTTATAAGTCAAACAGCTTATTTATGGTCAAACTGCTTATTATCTGGTCAAACTGTTTATTATCTGGTCAAACAACTTTTTAGGTGTGCTTATCTACTTTAAAATTTGCTTATTTTTAAAGATCCAAAAATGACTTTCGGTAACTACTTTACAGCTTTCGTATTTTTGAAAATACGAAAGTTTGACTTTTTGGTCAACAGTCAAACAAGGTTCGGTAACTATTCAGTCAACACGTTTTCCAAAACGTGTTTTCGGTAATACGTGGATTTGGACTTACGGTGCTAATCGATAATAACGAAAACAAAAGAAAAATAAAAAAGACTTAACTACTTTTTATCTTTCTGTATTATCAGTAACAATTACAAAAATAAGGATCTACGAAAGTTTACAGATTCTTTTGGTCATCTGGTTACGGGTAATCAGGTTTTGGTTTTTCATGTTTCGTAACGGATTTACGAAAGTATGTTTCCGAAAGTGATTGTACGAAAGTAAGGCTTGGTACGAAAGTGATTTTACGAAAGTCAAGATATGAAAGCTAACTAATACGAAAGCAAGGATATGAAACCTATGTACGAAAGTTGATTTACGAAACTGAAACCTCTGTATACAAGATCCAAATCTGATACGAAACCAAAACCTTTGTATACAAGATCCAAATCTGATACGAAACCTAAAGCTTATACGAAACCTGTTGGTGTTGTCTACGAAACCGAAAGTGTCTTAAGAAAGTGTGGATACGAAACCCTATCCTTTACGAAACCAGAAAAGAAAGAAAAGAAATAGCATAACCTTTTAGAAACCCAAATCAGAAAATACAAGAAGAAAAGACGACAAGCACATCATAACAGACTTGAATCAAGAACATAAGCTCAAACAAGATCTCAGTAGGCTTTGCATCAAGAGTGTGTTTTGTTTGTGATCTAAAGGTAAGAATCAGAGGAGTGGTTCATCTTGTGTACTCAAAGACAATATTGAATTATGGTTTGTTGTTTGAAAAAGAATAAATAAGTCTGAAGATGTTACAAAAAGAGGCATGAGTTGTGTAAAGACATAGGGTTAAACATCTGTGAGAGTGTGAGGCATGTTATGTTTAAGTTTCTAGGGTTATAGTAAGCTTCATATAGTGATAAACATTTAGGGTTAATCATAGTTGGGCCAGCTTATTGTGCTATTCGAAAATTTGTTATCAAGATTAAGTGTATTGGGCATATGAGATAATATCATCCAAAGTTGGCAAAAGATTGAGCTGATGTGTTGTGAAAATTTGTCATCCGAAAACTTTATAATAGTTGCTTATTTTGTGGTAAAATTTTGTTAGTATAATTTTTTGAGTCACTGTTTTAATTGCCGATAGATTTTTCGTGAGTAATTGATAATTTGGGTTGAATTTTTTTGAGTTCGTGTTGAATACTAATTATGTTGAAATTTTTAGTTTATTTTGGGATATCATTTGTGCTTATTATTGTGATCAATCGGAAAATAGAATTGAAAGATATAGTATCGGCGAGTTTGAGAAAAGACATGAAAGAATTGTAACAATTACAAGAAAAAATGCAAGAAATCAAAGAGGAATGCAACAAAAATATTCAAGGAATTAAGACATGCGTTGAAAAGATAAATCCAGGGAACTAGAATGAACCAGCTTTTGAGGGACTCTTTGGAGAGAAGTTTGATTCTTTAAGGAAAAGATTTGTTCGCAACATAGATCGACTAGAGATACAACTTGACAAAGAGGAATTTCATGAGTGTGATTCCAAAACATGCTTGGTGATGCATATTTTATTTTAAAATATATTTTAATTCAAGTTTCAAATTTATAAAACTCAATCTACCTGACAACGCACTAACGGGCAGAGAACCCGATCGTAGGTAGTATAGAATGGTAAATCCGAGGTCGTCTCAAGAGCTAAGTTGTAATTAGTTTTAATTTAAAATGTCACGTTTTGAAAATGGTTTTGAATTGATTTGAAATGAATAACAATAAAATTAAATACTAAAAATTAAAAGAGTTAAAGATATCAGGAGAGAAAACGTGCTAACCTAGTTACTTCATTACTACTATTATGAAAACGTTTTCCTATACAATGTCAAACTATGGTTTCATTAGTGGTTTCTAAGGTCGATAGACTTGAATAGGTATATTTAGTCTATCCTATACTTCCCGCAATTCCGACTCAGTCCAAATCGTATAGAAGGTAGGATATCCACGTTGCGGTGATTAATCCCAACTATTTCCAAAACTTATCTAATAACCTATACAAATTATTAACCCCCTCTGAAAGAGTTCTTATGATTTTTAAGTATATTGAGTGATGAGTGCAGAAATCGGTTAGTTCCTACACTAGGGATGGAGTCATAGATCCACCCTAGTACCCGATGGATCCCATATTGACATGATAATCTAATAATGAGGCAAGCAAGGTCCAAACCACCCGTACTACCAAAACCCAAGGTTACACGATAGTCAAGGAATATCTAACGAAACCATAATCTAACAGGAAACAAACATCATAACAATAGTAACTACATAACTAGGCCAACACTTTAAGTGCTTAGCCGCTCATGGTAACGGAAACACATCAAGAAATAGAAGTAATCATAGATTGAAAGATCAAAATTCTTACAGTATTCGTGTTTGAACGATTAAATACAAAAAGTAAGTAAAGTGTGATCTCCCTTGGACTCCAGGTGGAATTCTTCAAAGGTTTAAGCCTATGTCGCCTCTCCAATTGGCTGTGGAGGAAGTGATGTCAGAATAGCTTGAATGAGGCCTCTATTTATAAGTATCAAACCTGTTACAGTGTAACTGATAAAAGTGTTACGCCGTAACCTTCTTACACGGCATTCCATAAATAAGCAATTGTTGCGGCGTAACCAGATATCGCGTTACGCCGTAACCTTTAAATAATTTCCATACGTACGTGATCTTCATTCTATATTTGTGGATCTTCATGGTTATGGCGTAACCATATGGGGTGTTACACCGTAACTCTATCTTGGGTAAGATTTCCTTCCAAATACATGTTTACGACGTAACTAGATATGGTGTTACGCCGTAAAGTTATCCTTGATCTTCGTACTTGCTTAATATATGTTACGGTGTAACTATTTTTGGTGTTACGCCGTAACATTCTTCAGATAATTATACTTTAAGCCCCTTTTCCCATGTTTCTTGTCATTTTCATGCATTTCACTCAGGTGTATAATGAATTATAACAGTATAGGAAACAGAAAATTAACACTCATTACCTGTCATAGCTTATAAATTACCATAGGCTTGGTAAAGGATCAAACCTCCATCGCTAGGTGCAAGTATTAGTCATTACTATCAAAGAGGTCTTTTAAAGAGTTGTGATGTGTAGGTGTAAGATAACATTAATGGAAACAGAAATGGATGGGATATTTGGGGGTGACTTTTTGTGTGAATTTGGGGTGAGAGGGTTAGCTAATTATTTATACGAATACATGTTGATTGGGTTGCTAAGCCAAAGACTCAGACAAAGATATACAAACTCTACAAAACTCTACATCAATCTCTTTTCTTTTTCTTATCTTTTTTTAATAACATAATACATTATAACTTGGGGTTTATAAATACACCCCTACACTTGAGTTTTAGAACTCATAATTACAATCTAACTAATGACCCGAATTGAGGTGGATCAACATAACATGGAGATAATTTAACAAACATATGGGTGTATTGACTTAACTTTTTTCCCCATTCTTTCGTGAAATAAATACTATCATGAATCCCAATCGTCCCAAAACTGTATTTACAAGGATAAGGACTTAGCAACCGTGTACTCAAATAATTAACTTGGGTTAAAGCAATAATGTACTAAAAGCGAGTACATAAAAGGTAGGCTAAGGCGATTTGGGTGTAACAATTGGTTTAAGGATTAATAATGCTCTTCATTAATAGTCCGGCATAACCAAAAAATTACGAGAACCGTGAAAAGGATAGGCTTGAAGGATTTTACTATGGGAGTCTTACACTAAAAATGAGTACGAAGCACGGGTATGGGATAGTTATATTATCAAGGTGACCATCATAACAAATACATGTTTAAAACATGGGTTAATCCTGGTGCCTCTTATCATTTAGCAAATCCTAGATCTCACTATGCGGTCTCGGGATGCATCACAAAAACAAGTTCTAGAATTTAATACACTACCGGTACACTCATATAATTTTAAACTGATACCAATGTTCCAGAAAAGGCAACAAAATCATACATACACATCCATAACAACGAAATAGACACATACGGCTGCATTCGAACATTAACTCTAACAAGCTAAAGGTAAAATTATCTTGGGTATCAAAAATGGATACCCGAATTCCTATAGATCTAAAGGCGAACCTCACATTTTTTGGGGTAGACTTTTGAGGGTTTTTGTGCTAGTCATATAAATTCCTATCCATGAGACGCAGTTATTACTCTTTTTTCGTTAGTATATGTTATAAAAAAATTAAATTTGGGTTAAAATTACCGTCTATGCTATGTTTCGATATATTACCCATCATTTTAAGGACAACGCAAATGGCAATTGAAGGAATAGATTCTAAGGCTTATTTCCTCTCACACTTAAGTTGAACATTGTCCCCAATATTCTTTAAAAGTACCCATAAAACGAATAAAAGGAAAACAAAACAAGTAAAAGAAACTAGTACTCCCCTGTTTTGCTTAATAATAGAGAAGAAACATGCGATAACTGGTTAGATCGTCCTCCAAGAATCATCATATGAAACTTCCTAAGAACTTCCAAGCTTTTTCTCATTAAATATAACCTGTAAATCAAAGACAAAGACAACTACACCTTGCGTAAAATCAGCGAGACAATGATATATACAACGAAACTTTAGGGTTGACTCTATGAAAGCAGTAAAGATAGAATGAAAGTGATGATATAATCATAGGTTTCTGTAGGTTTACGAGAAAATTACAAATTTTGAGTATTGTACAATTTATTTTTCAAAAATAATAGAAAAGTTTTGAATTTTTACAAAGCTGGAGACGTGACGCCGTCAGGATAAATCCTTACGCCGTTCCAGCCACTATGAAAAATTTCTTTTTCGTGTTTCTTGAAAAATTTCCTGCACGCAGTTCTATTAGTTATATCCGATGTAAAATACTACATAAAACCTGAGATTAATCAATACAATCATATGACTCGAAACTGACGCGAGTTAATCTAAACAATTCATTTTAAATGTTTGAATTGGTTCTTATAAACCAGATAATTTTCCTCTACACTTATTTTATGCAAAATACCTTTGATTGTTAATAAGACAAAGTTAAAAACAAAACAAAGCATGATTACAAAATAATTCAAACGTAAAATAATAAATGAGAATAATTAAAACACAAGACACTCCTAAAATGCAAGAAAATAAATATTGGGTTGCCTTCCGAAAATCGCTTTTCTTTATTATTGAATCTTATTGCTAGACTCGAAGTCACACGCCCTTACGTGACTTCTTCTTCATCTTCAAGTGTGATATCGTCATCTTTACCAATATTTAATGCGTCTTTTTGATATGGTTTCACATGTTGTTTATTTATGATGAATTCACTTCTATTCTCATCGTAAAGTTCGATTGCTCCATTTTTCATGTCATTGCTTACTGAAAATGGTCCATACCACCTTGACTTTAGCTTTCTTGGGAATAGCCTTAGGAGTGAATTAAAGAGAATCACCTTATCACCCTTTTCATATTTGGTTGATGCTTTTATTCGTTTGTCATGCCACCTCTTTGTCCTTTCTTTATAAGAGATGGAGGATTCATAGGCATCGAGCCTTAATTCATCCAACTTGTTAATCTGTAAGATCATGTTTGCTCTTACTTTCGTTAAGTCCATGTTACAGGTTTTAATGCCCCAGTAGGCTTTGTGTTCAAGTTTGGCAGGAAGATTAAATGCTTTGCCATAGATTATTATAAATGGGGTTGTTCCTAAATGGCTTTTAAACATTGTTTGGAACACCCACAATGCATCATCTAATTTATGGGACCATTCTTTCCTGTTGCTTCTGATGGTTTTCTCAAGAATACGTTTGATCACTCAGTTCATATTTTTTACCTGCTCGTTAGTTTGTCGGTGATATGCGGTGGAGAATCGATGGATTACTCCATTCCTTTTCATTGCTCGTTCCATCTGGTGATTACAGAAGTGGGTATCCCTATCACTTATCAAGGCCTTCAGTTTCCAAATATTACGAATAATCTTTTGAGGAAGTTTACTACGTTTTGAGCATCGCTAGCAGGAAAGACTTGAGCCTCCACCCATTTGGACACATAATCGATAGCTACAAGGATATATTTGTTCTCGTTTGATGATGGAAATGGCCTCATGAAGGCTAATCCCCAAAAGTCGAATATCTCGCAGACCTGGGTGTATTTTTGTGGTAACTCATCCCTTGAAGAAATGTTGCCGGCTCGTTGACATGCGTCGCAATCTCGGACTAGTTTTTGTGCGTCGCGGAAGATGTTAGGCCAGTAGAATCCGGCTTCGAAGACTTTCCTTGCAGTTGTGGCGATGCCATGATGCCCTCTTGACAGGCCGCAATGAAATTGCCAAAGGATTTGGGCTGCCTCATTTCTAGCGACTCACCTTTGTATGATTTGGTCTGCACGTTGCTTGAATAGGAATGGTTCATCCAAGAAATAATGCCTTAGATCGTTGAAGAAATTTTGCTTCTCTTAGCGGGTAGAATGGAAAGGTAGTATATGACTGGCCAGGTAATTGGCGTAGTCAGCATACCAAGGTTCATTACTCTTGTCTGAGATAGTCATTAGTTGTTCTTCAGGGAATAAGTCCCTAATCTCTGCTTTGGACAGGTTCCCTAGGTCATGGTTTTCAAGCCAGGAGAGGTGATCAGCTGTGAGGTTTTCTGTACCCTTTTTATCACGAATCTCAATATCAAATTCTTGAAGTAGTAAGATCCATCTTATCAACAGAGGCTTTGCATCTTGCTTTATGAAGAGGTATTGTAGGGCAAAGTGATCTGTAAAGACGATAGTTTTGGATAGGACCAAGTATTAACGGAACTTGTCGAATGCGAAAACAACAGCCAAAAACTCCTTCTCGGTTGTTATGTAGTTCTCTTGTGCTTCGTTCTTCGTTTTGCTGGCGTTGTGTATGGGCTGAAAGTGTTTGTCTTTCTTTTGCCCGAGTACTGCTCCAACAACGTAGTCACTTGCGTCGCACATGATCTCAAACGGCAATGACCAATCTGGTTTTATCATGACGGGGGCTCGTGTTAGTTCTTGTTTTAACTTATTAAAGGATTGGATGCATTCTTTAGAGAAATTGAAGGGTGTGTCTTTCACAAGGAGCTGGGTCATCGGGCACATGACTTGTGAGAAGTCTTTTATGAATCTTTTGTAGAAGCCTGCATGTCCTACTTCAATTATTGATCCATAGACTTTATGACCGAGTATTATTCCTTCTTTTACCATGAAGTAGTATTTCTCCCAGTTCAATAAGAGGTTGGTCTCTTCACACCTCCTAAGCATCTTTTTAAGGTTTTGGAGGTAGTGGTCGAAGGAACTACCGAAGACGGAGAAATCATCCATAAATACTTCCATGCTATCCTCGATTAGTTCATGGAATATGGATGTCATGCAGCGTTGAAAGGTTGCTAGGGCATTACATAATTCAAATGGCATTCGTTTATACGAAAAGGTGTCGTACGGGCAGGTAAACATGGTTTTTCTTGGTCATCTGAGGCGACAGGGATCTGGAAATACCCTGAGAACCCATCCAGAAAACAATAGTACTCATGCCTGACTAATCGTTTGAGCATATAGTCGATGTATAGAAGGGGAAAGTGATCTTTCTGGGTTGCGCTATTTAGTTTACGATAGTCGATGCACATGCGCCATTCAGAGACCGTTCTTTGAGGAATTAACTCGTTTTTCTCATTCTTGACTACAGTCATCCCTCCTTTCTTTGGGATGACCTGAACAAGACTAACCCAAGGACTATTGGAAATTAGGTAGATTAGTCCGGCATCAAGGAGTTTTATGACTTCCTTCTTTAATACCTCCTTAATATTTGGGTTCACCCGTATTTAGGGCTGGACGCTTGGCTTGAATGCGTCTTCCATGAGGATTTTATGAGTACAGAATAAAGAGTCTATCCCCTTTATGCATGGCCTTCTCGGTGGCTGGTATGTGATTAATTACACATACCATTTTCTATTAAAACCGGACTTAAATGACCAAAAACGTACCAAAAATACATTGTATTTGTATATTTTCATTTATATTGTGCAGGAAACGGATATCCGAGAAAAGGACAAAAAATCAAGTCAAAACGGACAAAACCGAGCACGGAATGGAAAAGCGTGGAAAAGCCAAAGTCAAGTCAAAGCCAAAAAGTCAACCAAGTCAAGTCAAAGTCAACAGTCAAAGTCAAAGCCGTAAACGAAGAAATGTTAAATGGGCCTACCCGTACCCATCTAATGGGCCGGGTCAACCCATTTATACATCATGAAGACCAAAAGCCCAATTCCTTTTTCTACACTAAACCGGCCCAAAAGTTATGTATAAGCCCATTAAGCCTTTAACAAACGTTAAATCCTTATACCTTTAACCCTTAACCATCGTTAGTCCACAAAGGACTTAACTTGAAATAAAACCATAAACACTGAGGGATCAAATCTGGCAAGTCCCAAAACCATTCCACACCACAAGGACCACCATTGCAACAAACTCATACAAGGTGGGGGACTGTTTTTGCCCTTTCTCCAAACTCCTACCCTGTTTAATATAAAAACAGAGTACATACCCAATTTTCTCGCCACCCATTTTGTCACTATTCATCATCCCCCTCCTTTGTCCTTACCCTGCAACTACAATCCAAAAACATCACCACCACTCACCCCACCTCACAAGCCTCCAAACACACGCTGGAAATCCCTCAATACCTCATTGGATAAAGGAAAAGACAAACAAATAAATGGTTTTGATCATAGAGATTGGGCACCAAGGCAATTTTAGGGCTAAGATTAACTTTGTGCTTCTACTCACACAACTAACACAAGTCTCAACTCTCTCAGCAAAGAAACACAACCAGAGAAGACTCAAGACTAGGTTTTTAGTATAAATAGGCTAGACTAGTTCATAGTTTTTTTTGTCGAATTTTGTTTAAGTCAAAAGCTTGTAAACAACAATTTGTACCATTTGAATACTGTCTTTTTTTAATATATTGTCATTTAAATTTCTGTCTTTAAATTACTTGTCATTTAATTTTATGCAATTTATAGTTTTACCTTAAATATTGTCATTTAAATTACCTGTTTTTAAATACTGTTTGTTAAGCTCTATTATAAGCTTTTAAGACATTAAAAGCCTATTTGAAAGCTTATTTCATTTTCTGTCAAAAAAAGTCAAAAATCAAAAAAAAAATCATAAAAATTCTGTCCAAGAAAGCAAAGGAGCAAGGTGAATATTGGATGGCCTTGGTTTAGAGCTTCATGGGAAGCATATAGGTTGGTTTATAAGCTGTTGAGAGCTTATTTCCTTGCCATAAGCTTTGGACTTTTGTAAGCTCTCTTTTTCCATTTTTGCATTTTACTATTCAAGTGCTTATTTGTGCTTATTGTCTGCTTATCTTGCTTATTTTTATTCCTTTATGCTTATTTGACCTTATGTGTTGCTTATTTGTCATTCATTTGAGTTTTACCTTGAAACTGCCTTTATTTGCCTCTTAAGTGCTTATTGCTTATTTGCTTATTTTATTGCTTAAACCTGTGTTTTTTGTGCTTTTTATTTCTTATTACTAGTTGCTTATTATCTGTTTTCTATAATACTTGCTTAACTCTTCATAAATCAGCCTTAAAAAGAGTTTTTGAAAGTTAAAGGGGTGTTTGGGACAGTGGGTCAAAGTGGGTCATTTTGTGTTGAAAACCACTTGGGTCACTTGGCCTTCTTTAACCAATCCTTTTAAGTTGTTTTTAAGCTGTTTTTAAAGGCCTCAAAGTCTTAAAGCTAGTTTTGAAGATTTTTCTATAAGTCTCTTTCAAACTGATGTGACAGCTCAGTTTACATGAGCTTATGTGATTAAGCCCTCATAACCAGCTTTTTCCACTTGTTTGTGAGTTGTTTTTTATGTCCAAATGCAGTAGTACAAAGTTCTTTTGGTTTCCTTTTGTTTTGTTCACATCTGTCAAGTTCTTTTGTTAAGTGATTTTTGTACAAAATTGCTTTTTTTATCCTCAAAAATCAGATGTTTAAAATTGTTGTTAGCTTTTGAAAATTTGAGCATAAGCTCATTGGGAGTCACACTCAATCTTTTTTAACTTGCTTTTTACTTTTAAGCTTATTTTCTTGCTTATTTTATAGGCTGCTCAAGCCACTCTTTTTCTTAAAAAAAACCACTCAGTGTGTACTGAGTGCAACAAGCCCTTTTCACAGCCCTTTTTCTTAGTTTAATTTAGTTTCAAAAATTGTTTTCTTTGCTGATCTTAAAAGCCCTTAAGTCAACCTTTAAGCTGGTATAAGCCCCAGCCCATAAGATTCACTTTTTGGTGCTTAAAAATAAGCCCAAAACTTGTCCCTTAATATGTTGTTATGCAGTTTTAGCTTTTAGCTTATCTGCCATTTTTTTTAGCTTTTCTGTTGATTGCACTTGCTTAATTTTGTTTGCTCTTGCTTATTAGGTATAGTATGCCCTCTGCCTTTGCTTAGTTTAGTTTTACTCTAGCTTATTTGTGCTTAATTTGGCTTAACAGTTAGGCCCCTTTAGTCCTTAGTTAATATAGCCTTTTCTGTCAGCTTATTGTTGCTATTTCCCTGCTTATTTTTAAGTTTCACAAAAGTTGTTTTTTTTTAAAGTTTCTTATTTTTATCTGTTTTACATATTTGCAAAAAGAAAATTAAAAAAAAAAAATTTTATCTAAAAGGGAGCCTAAGGATTCGAACCATGAACCTCCCCCTTTGCACACATAAGTCCCACACAAACACACACTAGCCAACTGCCCTTGGGTCTTTTTCAATTACTAGTGTGCACCATTTATCTTTTATACTCTTTTTTTTCCTTTAAGCTTATAAGCACTTTTCTGCTTATAGCAGCTTATTTATAAGCTGTCTTTTCCAGCTTTTATTTTTCATAGAACCAGCTCAACTTTGACTACTTTTCTGAATTTTTTTGAATTTTTCCCGTTTCGTTTACTACTTTTAATTAATTTTTCTTTATAAGACTGTTTTTAATTCATAAAAAAATATTAAAAAGTCAAAAAAATATAATTCTTTTTTTCAAAATTTTCTTTTATCATTTTGCACCTAGGAAAATTAATTTTGCACTCGTAGGGTTATTTTTGTAAAAATTTGTTTTTTAAAGAACGGGTTTCGAACCCCGTTCTCGTTTTTAAGTTTAAATCGCTTTTAGCTTTTGTTTTTAGGTTTTCCTTACTCGTTTTTGCATTTTAATTGTAGAATTAGTTTCCAAAACCAAAAATCTTCTTAATCCCATTCAAACGCGCGATCACAAACGTCTTCGATTTTCAATTTGCACCTAGACGGGATTACGACTTCGGGTAGGTTTTGAGGGATTGTGCTTTGGATAAAAGAGAATCTTTTAAAAGCCTCTTGAAATACTTACTATTGATTTTTATCCTTATACGTATTTATATTTATTTATTATTTATATATACGTATTCGTATCGAATTAGTAGTGTGTAACACTATCACTCCAGGTTGGGCACATGGTTAAGGTTTGGTTCGTGGCTCTAGCATTGTTGTGATTATTCTATGAACTAAATGTTTTGCTATCCTTGTGTTCAAAATGATTGTTTATAAACTCTATGGATCCACTCAACATTTTGTTGACGTTTTAGCATGTTTATCTCAGGTATATGCTTGCTAGCTTGGATGGGATGGAGCATGGATATCGAAGGACGTGGACTTGGTAAACTTTGTACATACGATAAAATGTTTTCAAAGAAACTTAGTCATGTTGTGGCTTATTTAGTAACGAGTTTTCATAAAATTTATTGGGACCTTGTAACTCTGATCCTTTTAATAAAAATTGAATGTAATCCATGTCAGTAAATATTTCTTTTAAAGACGTTTACCGTGACTCGTGAGCTTGTATTATGAAGTAGCACCCCAATGTTGTATTCCGCTGCGTTGTAAATTTGGGGGTGTTAAAGATTGGTACCAGAGCACGAGTCATAGCGAACTAGGTCGTTTTTTTCAAAACCTGGACTATGACTGTTTTTAAAAAAATTTCACGAGTCGTTCACCGATGTCTGATATCCGCACGCGCAATCCTTCCCGATCCTTTATGTGCTTTGTGCTCGGCCTTCGATTGTATACTATATACCAAATATGTGGTATAAACAGTAATTATATATATCTGATATCCGTTCTATGACGAACCGCTATATATATATATGCCTTTCGATCATCGCTACACGCGTACATTCGAGTTGTACTATTGATATTATGTAATGGTGTCGCCATTATGATATGATATGATTAATTTCGTATATGTGTAATATATATATATACACATTACGATATTATATAGATTTGAGGCTTGGTTAGATTTTTGGTTGTGTTTCGGTTTGGTTGTTGTGGTTTGAGCCACGACTAAGGAACCAAAGAGCTAAGGAACAAAGGAACAAGGCGAAACTATTTCTTATCTGATCTTGCTTGGTATAACATTGTGAGTAATTTCTATTACTAGTATAATCTTTGTTTTCGCGATTTAATTCGTTATTGATAAATGCTTGTGATGAAATCCATTGAGAACTTGTGTATAGATTGAAAGCGTTGTTGGGAAAATTAAACGATTTGAATATCGTATATAGGTGGGTTTAAACTTAATATGAGTTGATTTTTGTGTCAAAAATAAAATTTTGGAGCATTTCGTAATACGCGGTCTTGAGCAAAAAAATTGGACACTGAAGAATATTAGTAATCTTTAACAACAAGAATTAGAGAGAGAAAGTGGGAAGGAAGGAAGTAATTTTAGTGAGAGAAAGTAAAAGAAAAGAAATGCATTAACTATGTAAAAAATACAACCAACCACCTTTTCAAGGCATGAAGAGGTGTTTATATACTTACAATGGATCGTGGGCTTAGGCCTTCATGGGTTTATCCATGGGCTTTTAGCTAACTAACTATGTAAGTTTCCAAAAATTACTTAACGAGCTAACGACTGTTATCTATGGAAGTGACCGACACTTTCGTGTTCCTAACAATCTCCCCCTAAGGGAGGTCACTCCATTTTACAAAATCTAAACCTAGCATACTATGCTTCATCTTTAGTCTTGAGCTCGTTTAACTTCAATCATTAACTTGTGATTTGATGTAGTGATCATTGACTTTAAGTTTGAGCTTGTTCCTTTATCTTGACTTGAATGTGAAAATGTAATTTAGGAAGAGAAGGCAGAGGTATGTGAGTGTTATCATCAGACTCAAGGTCAGAGGGTAACTCAGGATTATTCTCATTTGTTTGATACATCAGACTTGGTAAATACTATTTCTTTTGAGGAACCCTTTTCTTTCCTCTTTCCAGTTCCTCCTAAAGCCATGACAATGTTACCAGGGACATGCTCACTAAGCAATTGGTCAAGGGTGACTCTGCTAGAGGTCCATTTTCCAATGACCTTCTTCAGGTCAGAGATTTCATATTTCAGAGATTCATTTTCCAAACTTAGTTTGGTGATCTTCATTTTG
This sequence comes from Tanacetum coccineum, assembly GCA_026074375.1. Lineage (NCBI taxonomy): Eukaryota > Viridiplantae > Streptophyta > Magnoliopsida > Asterales > Asteraceae > Tanacetum > Tanacetum coccineum. The sequence continues at coordinate 13,164 of BQNB010063418.1, read as the reverse complement.
AAAGGAACTATTTAGGGCCTTGGTATTTTTAAGGTCAGTTAGTTCAGACTTACATGAGGAGAACTCTTGTTTAAAGATTTGTACTTGCTCAGCAAGTTCTTCCTCTGGTCCTCAACATAATGGAGGTCACAATAGTGTAATAGTCCAAGAACAATGTTTTCTATATCAATATCATTATAGAGAGAGAGCTTTTATATACCTTTCTCATGGTGATTTCAGACCATTGACATAACCCTAGAGCACAGCCCTTTCCAATAGATTTCATCGAGCAAGTGCCATCAAGTGCCCTTAAATGTGGTGACACACTTCATCATCAGAGGACACTGATCACTCATCCCAAGACAATGACCTCAGACAACAAACCCTCTTTTTCCACTCTTCCCGTTTGTTTCATACATCCAATCTTTTTGTGAGGACTGCTATTTTAGCTTTGAGTCTTTAAATTTTGACTCTGTAGACCTATTTGGTTGTTATCGATAATTCTTAATTGTGTTGGCGTGTTGCTGTTTCAGTGTAAAATTTTTTATTGGGTTTTGTTGTATGTTTTGCTTGATGTAGAGATAAGATTAGGTGTGGAGGTTATTGAGTGTAGGACATTGCCTTCTAAAGTGTCCTATTTCCACAGGCAAAACATGTTTCATTTGTTTTTATCTATAGGCGTTCTTTGATACCCTACCCTTCCATATACCAGACCTCTATGTATAAATCCTTCTAATTTGCAAGTAGGCTCTTCTCATGAAACTCAGTCATTTAAGTCAGCCAAGAATTCACTATGCTCCTCTGATCTTCTTCAATGCAAAAGTCCATTCTCCTCATAGAGGGCTTATAAGTCAAGGCTTTTTAACCTTGAAGAGTGAATCTAGTGAGTCTACTTATAGATTTGGATCAATCAAGACCTCCCTCCTCATAGTTATACTTGCCATACAGAGCTGCCAGAGTATCATTTTTGATAGAGTTGTTGGCCCTCTGTGTTTGATTCATACTTAACCATTTTCTTGGTAAGCTGTTAACAAACGTGGCATTAACTTCAGCTTGAGGAATAGAAACACCATTGTTTTCTAAATCATTTAGCAGAATCCTTAGCCTAGTGAATGTTCCATTCACTTTCTCTCCTTCAAGTGCTTTGAAAGCATTAAATTTGAGTCTTAAGGCAGCTATTTTGGTGTCTTTTGTTTCAGAAGGTCATTTCATCGATTTAAGATAAGATCAGTCCAAATGGCTTTGGCACTGGTACATTTTATGACAGACTTCATAACATTTGTAGGTAAACAAGAAATAAGGATACTTTTTTTATCTCTTATCTTGATTAACAAGTCGTCTGTCAGCATGTGACCATTGATTCTGAGGTTTGGGTAAAGGATTTGTAAAAGTGGACAAAGGTGATAATGACACAAATGGTCCATCTTCTAGTATTTCCAAAAGATATGGTTCCAGACCATCAAGGTAGATTAAAAACCTATCTTTCCAACTAGAGAAATCATCTTCATCAAACTTAGGGACATTTGTGACATGAGATCCTCCTCTACTATCAAGAAGTTAAGGTAGATTCTCATCAACATTCGGAACTACATTAGTGGTAGTGGGATTGTTGATGGTGTTTGTTGGGTTACCAGCTCTAATGGGGCTACTAGGATTACCAGTATTAGCTCCAAAAGGTGGTGGGATAGGTGGTACAGTACCAGACATGTTTGGATCTTGATTTGTTTTAAAAACAAAGAACAGATTCTAAAAGGTTTTATAAATCACCTGCTCAGGATACCAATTTAAAGTCCAAATTATAGCGTCAATAAGGATACATAAACACTTATCAAAGATAAATAACACAAATAAATACTTTTCAAACGTGTAATACTTTATTGATAAGAATCAAAGAATTACAAGTGCTGCAATGGACACACCACTTGAGTGACAAGAAGATTAACACTTCAAACAATAGATAATTATAAACTTAATGTTCTATGAAGGAGTAAAAGACTTAATAAAAACAACAGTATAAACGATGTCTTCTACTCCTTCCTGCCTTCTCCTTTTATAGTGTTTGAATTAGTTAGTGAATGTTTAGGTTGGAGTGTCGTGGCATATTCCAAGTGGACGAGTGCTCATGCTTTTCCAGAAAAGATTCCCTAAATAATCCACTAACATATTACTTTTGTAATTGTTAATTCCATAAAGCTATTTGGCCCATAACTTAATATTTATGGAATTTCCCGCCTAAACACTAGGAAGGTATGCCAAGTTCACTTGCTCTTATTTAAAGGTAATAAGGAATCGACAGAGTATTGTCCACCTCTGATACACCTTAAACCCAAAGAAAATTTCCTTCAACTTACAATGATCCATGCTGATAGCCACTCAGCTGGTGAGTAAATGTCTCCAAATATGATCTCGACTTCCTTGACGATGTCTCTGACTTGAATGTCTCTGAGGTTGCTCGCTGAAGCTGTGCTATCAGCGAGTCCTTTAATCATCAGCTGATGCTGTGCACTCAGCTGGTCTTCACTACCCTCTGATGCTTTACACTCAGAGGGTCTTCATACCGCTTGATGCTAAGAACTCAGTGGGGTCTTTTTACCACCTCGATGCTTTGCATACAACGGGTATTCGTTTACCCTCTGATGCTTTGCACACAACGGGTCTTCTATACTTAGCCTAATTTTAGTTTAAATCTAGGCAGAGACAATTAGGTACTATAATTCGCCTAAGAAAACCTAATAGAATTGATGGCACAGTTGTACAAACCTGTGTGTATTAAAAGAGCGAAAAAAATTAGTGAGATGTAGTAGAGTTGAAAAACAAAGAGAAAGAGTTGTGGATTAAAAAACAGACAGATGAATTGGGGGGGGGGGGGAGGGGGGGGGGGGGGGGGGGGGGGGGGGAAAATGAGAGAAAATGGAATATTTGTGAGCTGACAAACAGAAAGAGAGTTTGAGAGATGCTTTTTGGAATGAAATTGAGGTAATTACTGGTGTTTTAATGTTAATGCTGCTCAGCTTTAACTTAATGCTACTAAGCTTAAGTTAATGCTGTTAGGCATAAGTTAATGCTGTCATGCATAACTTCTTACTGTTGGGTTAGTTAATATTGTTAGGCTTAACTTAATACCGCTAGTTTAAGTTAATGCTGCTGAGGGTACTTTCCATAAATATAAATGATTTCTTCAATTAAGGGTTTAGATCATTCATAAATCGTTTTCAATCATTCAAATACTCTCTAACCGTAAACCCTAACTCAATTTCATCTTTAATCATCAAAACCCATCACAATGTCGACACCCACATTTGCTGCAACTCACAATTTAGTCGCCTTTTTAGAGAAACCTACAGAATCTAAAGGATTTGAGCAAATCATTGATTTTCTCAATGCTAAACCTATCAAATATGCTTTAACGGTGAATCCTACAGTATATACTTCATGTATTAAACAGTTTTGGGCTACTGCAAAGGTGAAGAAGGTTAATGGTCAAGATCAGATACAAGCCCTAGTTGATAAGCAGAAGGTAATCATCACGGAGGAAAGTATAAGATGTGATATTCACTTTGATGATGCTGAAGGTACTGAATGCTTATCAAATGATACTAATTAATTTTTTTTTTGAAATGTATTAGCAAGAATAAGGGTAAGAAAACCTTCTCAAAGTTAACTTTTATAAACTTTCTTTTCTCCCCAATGGAAAATTCTTATTCCGACATTCCTATCAATGTCTTAGTGCTAAAACTACTGCTTGGAATGAATTCAGTAGCACTATGGCATCTGCTATTATCTGTCTAGCCAACAACCAAAAGTTTAATTTTTTTAAGTATATTCTTGATAATATGGTGAAAAACTTAGAAGGAGGTGTTAAATTCTTCATGTTTCCACGATTTCTGCAAGTATTCCTGGATAAGCAAGTGGAAGGAATGAGTAAACATAAGGAAACACTACACACACACACACTATATCTTCTCACATACCACGAAACTTTTTGCTAATCATTGAGGAAGACAAGCAGATGGATTTTCTGCAGGGATACACTTTGTTGATACTATTATGGTTCAAGCTTCTGAAGAAGTGGGTGAGGATTCAGGCCATCCAACTGATTCCAATCACATACCCATTGATACTCAACCATCTACATCCAAACCCCAAAAGAAGCAAAAGCCAAGGAGAAAACAAAGGCAAGACTCTGAAGTTCCTTCACCTACTAATGAGATTCCTGTTAAGGAAAGTGTGCTAACACCTTCCAATGATCCACTACCTAGTGGAGAGGATAGTTTTCAACTTAATGAATTGATGGTTCTCTGTACCATCTTACAAAAACAAGTTTTTGACTTAGAAAAAGCAAAGACTGCTCAGGCAAAGGAGATTGCCACTTTAAAGAAAAGAGTCAAGAATCTAGAAAGGAGGAGAAGGTCAAGACTTGCAGGATTAAGGAGATTAAGGAAGGTTGGTGCATCTAGAAGGGTTGAATCTTCTAAGGATAAAGATAGTTTAGGTGATCAGATGACCATCCAAACAAGGAGACGTATTGAAGAACATTGATGCTGAGTGCAGTGGGATAACTTTGCTTAATGAGACTCAAGATGATAATTTGATGTTTGATGCTGGAGTTCTTGATGATGAGGTGGTTATGGCTGGTGAAAAAGAAGAGCAGGGTACAAAATTTGATGATATGGATGTTAGTACAGCTGAGTTGAAGAATTACAAACTGTTGTGTTAAAGATAGTGCTACTTGCTACCTGGACAAATTGCTGCTGAAGCTCCTAACAATTGACTACCTAGCTGCCGAGGTAGTTACAAAAACTGCGTTACCGTGCGCCAACAACTACCATTGATGAGTTGACTTTAGCTCAAACATGATGAAAAATCAAAGCAAGCCCAAGCCCAAGACAGTCCAACTGTTACAACTACTTTCTAACTACAATTAACTACTGGCTAGGCAGTCACAAGGCCAAGACAAAAGGAGTGGTTATACAAGATCCAGGTGAGACATACAATAATGAAAATAGAGAAGTGCAAAAATCATCCTATGGTTTGTCAAAAAATCCGGTCCTTAACGTCCCTCGTTAAATAATTGTCCAAAACACATCCCTCCGTCAATGTTTTGGGACACGATACATCCCTTTGGACTAACGGTGCAAATTTTTTCCGTTAAGTATTAACGAGCGTCTAATTTTTAATGGTGCAACTATATAGGTGGGTATTGTTGTCTTTTTGCTGCCACAAGTGGATGGGAATTTTTGGCGGGACGGTTCATCGGGGGGGGGGGTGCGGGGTGGGGGGTATGGGTAAGGGGAAGTTTGTGGTGGTATGGTGGGTGATATCTAGAGAGTAATATGGGAAAGGTAATTTTTTATGGGGGGTAGTGGTGTGTTGATTTTATTTTTTTTTTTTTTTTTTTTTTAGGGGTATATAAAAAATATTTTTTTTTTTTTAATTAATCTTAAAAAATAAAATAGAAAGTGCGAAGTTATAATTTTTTTTTTTTTTAAGTTTTTAAAAAATTTTGTAAAAAAATTTTTAAAAAAGTTTTTAAATGTACGATTTCGGTTCGATTATTTTTTAATTTTTTTTTAAATTTCGTACTTTTTTTAGAAAACTTTTTTAAAAAAATTTGTACATTTTAAATTTTTTTTTAAAAGATTCGCACTTTTAAAAATCTAAATTTTTTGAAAAAGATTTAAATCTTTTTCGTATTTTTTAAAATCTTATTTTTTTAAATGTACAAAAAATTTTAAAAAAGTTCTGTAAAAAAAGTTTGAAATTTTTACATTTTTTTTAAAAATAATCGAACCAAAATCGTAGTTTTAAAAACTTTTTAAATTTTTTTTTTACAAAACTTTCTAAAAAACTTCGCACTTTTTTTACAAAACTTTTTAATTTTTTTTGCACTTTTTAAATACTAAGATTTTAAAAAATACAAAATTTTTTTTTTTTTTATTACAATTTTTTTTTTCAAAACTAAATTGTAAAAGTAAAGTATACGATTTTTGTTTTTAAAAGTTTTTGTAAAAAAAAAAAATTAAAAACAAACAAAACTAATTTTTTTTTAAAAACAAATAAGATTTTTGTAAAGTGCGAATTTTTTTTTTTGTAAGATTTTGTAAAAAAAAAATTAAACAATTTCATTTTTACGAATAATAATGTAAAAAAGTTTTTTATTATAATTAAAAAAAACATAAAAAAAAAAAAAAAAAAAAAAAAAAAAAAACTTTTTTAAAAGAGAAAGTGGCAAAAATCATCCTTGTGTTTTGTCAAAAAACCGTCTCACGAGGTCCCTCAGTTAAAGTTAATGTCCCAAAACACATCCTTCCGTCAATGTTTTGGGATACGATACATCCCTTGGACTAACGGTGCAAATTTTTTTCTCGTTAATTATTAACGAGGGTCTAATTTTTAACGGTGCAACTATATAGGAGGGTATTGTTGTCTTTTTTGCTGACACCAGGATGATTTTAGCACTACTCCACTTAAAAAAAAGTTTTTTTTGTTTTTTAATTAAAAAAAACTTTTTTACATTATTATTCGTAAAAAAAATTAATTTTTTTTACAAAATCTTAAAAAAAAAATCGCACTTTACAAAAATCTTATTTGTTTTAAAAAAAAATTTAGTTTTGTTTGTTTTTAATTTTTTTTTTACAAAACTTTAAAAAAAAATTCGTACTTTTAAAATCTTAATTTTGAAAAAAAAATGTAAAAATTTTGTATTTTTTAAAATCTTAGTATTTAAAAAGTGCAAAAAAAATTTAAAAAGTTTTGTAAAAAAAGTGCGAAGTTTTTTAGAAAGTTTTGGAAAAAAAAATTTAAAAAAGTTTTTAAAACTACGATTTTGGTTCGATTATTTTTAAAAAAAATGTAAAAATTTCAAACTTTTTTTACAGAACTTTTTTAAAATTTTTTGTACATTTAAAAAAATAAGATTTTAAAAAATACGAAAAAGATTTAAATCTTTTTCAAAAAATTTAGATTTTTAAAAGTGCGAATTTTTTTAAAAAAGTTTTTAAAATGTACAAATATTTTAAAAAAAGTTTTCTAAAAAAGTACGAAATTTTAAAAAAAAATTAAAAATAATCGAACCGAAATCGTACTTTTAAAAACTTTTAAAAAAAAATTTTCAAAACTTTTTAAAATTTTTAAAAAACGTCGCACTTTTTAATTTTTTTTTTTAAGATTTTGTAAAAATAAAGAATTTTTTTTACAAATAATAATGTAAACAGGTATTTTTTTTTTAAATTAAAAAACAAACAAAAACTTTTTTTTAAGAGAGAAGTGCAAAAATCATCCATGTGGCAGCAAAAAGACAACAATACCCTCCTATATAGTTGCACCGTTAAAAATTAGACGCTCGTTAATACTTAACGGAAAAAAAAATTGCACCGTTAGTCTAAGGGATGTATCGTGTCCCAAAACATTGACGGATGGGATGTGTTTTGGACAATTATTTAACGAGGGATGTGAGACGATTTTTTGACAAACCACAGGGATGATTTTTGCACTTCCCTCTAAATAAAACAAAACCTTTGTGTTATTGGTATTTCAAATGGGCCGGGTTTGTAATTATTCTTTCAGTTTGTGTAAAATTTCTAATGCTATTTAAATTGACTCGTTTGAGTCTTTATAAGAAGCTTAGATGTATATCTGTGATGACGTATAGTATGGACTGGACCGGCCCACTCATAAAATTATGAGCTTGATAGCTGATAATGGGCCTCCGGCCCATGTATCAGGGTCGTGGCCACCAGTCCGCTGTCCGCGGCCGCGGTATTTTCACAAGATATTCCTAAAGATAACCTAACTAAATAAGAGATATGTTTTACTTATTTAAACCAGCTAGGATAATGCCAAATCCCTAAAACTTATGCCGTATCTTGAGCCGCAAGTCATGGAAACCCTAAAGGTTATTTAGCCTATAAAAGGAACACAATCGTCATCAATGCAGGTATCTTCTACAAGCTAAAACCCTACTTACGCTCGATTACTCCCAAAAACCATATACTTACTCTCACGCCGGAGTCCAATCGTGGGATCCGCTCCCACGATAAGATTAACGGTGCTTTATTCCTTATGCATGGTCCTCCAAACAAGTCCACTTGGTACAAGAACAATGTGCTACATATCCGAATAGCTGCCTATTCAGACCTAACAAGACCCGATCTAACTTTTGTATCAACATGTTGGCGCCATCCGTGGGACCCAACACTAGGAACTACTCTCGTAAGAAAGAGCACAATGGCTAACACAACCCCCATCGTGACCATTGTCACGAAAACAACAACCAAATAAAAAGCGCCGAAAGAAACGGATGCCGCACCCAGGGTGAACATCCAGGACTTTTGCGAGGAACACTACGAAGATATCTTGCCGGTCATCAAGGGTAAGATTCACCGTGATAAGCGAAAAGAAGTCCATACTAGGTTGGACTTTAGGGACAATACCAAGAGAAGTTGAAGAACGAGAGAAAGCTCTCAAAACTCAAGTGCGGGGACCTGGTCCACAAGGCACCGAAACCAGTCAGAAAATCCCAGGGTGAAGGATCGCTCTAGAGACGGCGATGGAAACGTATTTGGTCGGCTAGGTCACTGGAGGCAGAGCGCGTTCGACCGGCTTAGCGACACTTACTCGCCAAGCACGACTAAGGGGTTGTTTCTTTTTTTCCTGTCTGGAAATAGTTCCTGTCTACATTAATAATCCTGTCTAGAAATAATCATGTCTGAAAATATCCTGTTTCTTTTTCATTCTGAATGATAATCTTAACAACCTAAATGGCTGATTTACAATGTTTTTAAAATCACAGATGGACCAATGATCTCGTATTGGAAACCAAAAGAATCAAAAATCAAGTATAAATGATACATAATCAAACTTCAATTACTACAAATTTCTAAAAACTTAAGACAAGTCCATCTAAATAGAGAATTTAAAGGAGAAAAAAAACCGTAACTTTTATGTAGTTTTATACATATACAAAGATGAGGTAATGAAGTCGACATAAAAAACATGTTGGAGGGATCAAAATAGTAGAGACGACAATTCAATGGTTAGCATGAGGAGTAAGGAGGCGGATTAGAGTGGTATGTTAATTGCCATGGGAAGTAGGTGTGGTAGAGCCGAAAATGTTAAAAACAAGTGCGTTATGCTAGGAGAAGAAAGAATAAAAGAAAGATGTGTAGGTAAATTTGTGATACAGGATCCTGGATGGAAACAACCTTCTTTTTAGCACCCTTTTAGAAACAGGATTTACTTCCGTATTAAGCAAAAAAAACAATCTTTTTCCTGGTTGCATTAAAAAAATTTTCCATCTAGGATATTAAGCAAAAAAGAAACACCCCCTAAGTCTGGCCCGGATAGGACGACCTCTAAAGATCACTCTTAGAGCAGAGGTCGTCCTCACAAACAAGACTCTCCCCCGAGCAAAGGTCGTTCCCGAAGTAAAGACCGCTCCCGTGGCGTCGAAGAATCATATGATAATACCTACTCATCCTACAGGACGGAGTCCAGACATGGGCATCGCTCTCGTGACAGGGGCCGTTCTCGTATCATGAAAAGAGGGAGGACAAGCGAGTCCCCGCTATCCCGTGTATCGGAGAGCGGCACCAGCGA
>BQNB010063417.1:2511-35693 GCA_026074375.1 Tanacetum coccineum | reverse complement strand
AACATGAAGTTAAAATAGTTTAACATTCATGTTTAAGGGAGGATTGTTAGGATTAATGTTTTCTTAACTTAGTATCGACAATACAAATAGTTAGTTAGTTAGTACCGTTAGTAGAAAGTTAGTTAGTACCGTTGAGAAGATATTTAAAAGATATTTATGAGATATTTTAGAAAAAGATATGTAAGCCATTTAGGGTTATCCTTAGTATATAAAAGGATCACCTTTGGCATAGTTAGAAAAAAGTTGATAACAGACGATTACAGACGAATACACAAGCTTAGCAAATCATATACAATATCATAGTTAGCAATCTGTAATCCTCAAGAACACATTAATAAAGTTGTTATTCAGTTGTTCATTGTTCTTCTTAGTACCTGTGTTAAGATTCCGCATTAATATATAGTATTCATAGTCATTGTTTCTACATAGTCATTTGTATTTATACATCCTGGCTATCATCCTTTATAGGCTGCAAAGATCCATTCAGTTTATCAGGACCATCAAGGTGATTTTGTTCTACAATGGGTTGGATATTCTGACATGACAGATTCTTGACTCAAGAGGTGTCGTTCCAACAAAGACTGCAGCCGAGGCTAAAAAGGCCATCTAAGAAATGGCAGAATATTCTCAAAAATGGCACAATGGAACATCTAAAGGAAGGAGTAATGAGACTTCTGATGGACTAGCTGCTATACAAGCACAACTTAACAATCTGGGAAGAGAAATCAAGAAAGTGAATGAAAATTTTTATGCAGCTCAAGTCGAATACGAGCAATGTAAGGGACCCCATTACACCAAAGATTACCTACAAAAAGAAGAAGGGAAAACCTATGAAGAAGCTTACTATACACAAGGAGGGGGTATAGAGCAACTGCTCTAGGATACTATCAAAAGAATAACGCCAATCCTTCATTCCAAGAACGAAGGCAATCTATGGAAGAGACCCTGAGCAAATTCATGAGTGAATCAGCAAAGAGACACGAAGAAAATTCTAACTTGATCAAAGAAATCTAAGCTTCAATGCAAGTTGCCATAAGGAACCAAGGAGCATCAATCAAAACTTTAGAAATTCAAATCAGGAAAATGAGCAAGGTACTACAGGAAAGAGGATTTGGAAGCCTACCAAGCTCAACTAAAACAAACTTGAGAGACCAAGTCAAGTCAATTTCAACCACTATTGAAGCTGATTCAAATTAGATACGTCGTATTGGATCTACCCAATATGCCGTATCCACTATACATAACAGAACTTTGCTTTACAAGCAAAGATAAATGACAGTTCCTTTTCTTGATCTTTTGTAGGATCATTAATGTGAAGAAGAGGGGAACTATGGACCAAAATTCATAGAGGCTTATGGAGCTTTGCTATTTAATAACACTATACCCCAAAAGGAGAAAGACGCGGGATGTTTCACTTTACCTTGCTTTATTAACTATTTTTGCTTTAACAACGCCCTTGTTGATTTAGGAGCTAGCTTTAGTGTTATGCCTCTCTCGACCTACCTTAACTTAGGATTAGGAAAATTAGCTTAAACTAGGTTGACAGTGGAATTAGTAGATAGGATTGTGAAATATCCAAAAGGAATAGCTGAAAACATACTAGTAGGAATTGGTAAATTTACTTTCCCAATAAACTTTATAATTCTTGATATGCCATAGGATGTCAAAGTGCCCTTGATGCTCATAAGACCATTTTTGTCTACCGCCCGTGCTAAGATTGATGTTTACAAAAGAAAGATTACTTTAACGGTTGGAGAAGAAAAGATTATTTTCAGAAGTGTCAAACCTGCTAGTAGTTTAATTAAAAGGGCTTGTATGCTAAGTTTGAGAGAAAGAACAGAACTTGATCTAGAAGCTAGGCTTATGGGAGAGACTTTGGAGTTAAATAAATCATTAGACCCTTTCTCAGAAGACTACATTGAATTATATGATCTAAATGAACCGTTTGAGCTTAGGAGGAATCAAGGATATGATTTAATGCCTACCATTAAGGAAGGTGAGGTAATTAAGGAATTTAGAACTAGGAATGATGATCTTGATTCTAGAGTTAATGATTATCCTAGTTATTGTGATGATGATAAGAAGATCCATATAGATTGCGCTCATAACTTAAAGTTTTCATGCATAATAGGATTTAATTGTACTCATGCTGACTTTTTACCGTTATTGTATGTCAACATAATGTCAAGAGAATTTCATAATTCAAAATAAGATGGTTGATGTTGCTTGTCGTGTAGGTGTTATTTTCATTATCAAGATTTTACATTTATATTTAGCTGACTAACCTAAAGACAACACTTTAACAGGCAGAGTACCCGGTCAAGATGTAGCTTCGCAATAAGTAGGGTGTCGAACACTAAGAGTAAGAGTTAACCAATTATCCTATTAGTATTTATTCTATTCTAGATTAGTCAAATTACTGGTTACACCTATGCTATATACGTTTATCTAACGAGATGGGGGATTTTCAGCCTGAGAGACTGGCACAGGTTTATGGTAACAAATAACAATTCTAAGCACAATATAAACTAAAGCAAATAAACACAAAGCAAGAGAGCGGTAAGAGCCAAATAATAGAAAATTATATTAACCATATTAAATCCAATTAAATACAGGTTTGATTAATTAGTGCAATGGCTTGCTTATCTCGAGGCGGCATATCATTCTTAAGACTTAGGCGATACTTCTTCCTAAGACCTAGACACGAACAATCTTGTCACGATTAACGCATCCGCATAAAGCATCCTTTAGTCTAAGTATAATCTATCATAAGGAATTAAAGCAGTGGTGATCCTGTTAAGACCCTAGCCCATCGGGACTTTACCCATATATTGCCTGATGTTGAATCATATATCGGTAGTCTACCACCAATTAACTAAGAACAATACTAGTTGAACAATTATCGGGTCACCTGCCGGTTTAACTAAGCTCATAATCAAAAGGTAAGGACAAAGTGTCATTTATGATCCTATTGGTCCTGGCATACAAAACACAACATGGAGAGCTATCCCGGCATCTAGGTTACTGGTTAGGTCTCCCTAGACCTAGTTGAATGATAGGTCACATGTACAAGTACACAAACAAGTATGAAGCTATAAACATAATTAAACAACAACGATAAATTAAGCAAAGTCGGATTAAATCAAACCAAACATTATAATCTTCATTAATATGGCTAATACCTGAGGGTATTAGCCAACAATCATTGTCATTAATACAAGTGTGATCAAACATTTAAGAAAATTAAATGATTAAGAAAGTAATAATTACACGATGTCTTCTATGGAATCAGGATTGGTGCTCGACCTTGGCTGCTCTTCTTGGCTTGAGAAATTCGACTTCAGAAGTATGTTATACAGAGAATATGTTTTTGCATACTAAAACTTGTATTTGAGCCTTGTATTTATAGTGTCTGAAAAATCCTAGATACGCCGTATCGAGAGTAGTATATACGGCGTATAGTGTTAATTTCCTTAAAATGCAAATCTTTGACTGATTACTAGCTGTGCATACGGCGTATTAGATAGTAGTGGATATGCTGGATCAGGAATTGATCATTACGTGTTCTTGTGATGAGATGGCGCTGATACGCCGTATCTTCCTTATTGGATACAGCGTATTGATGCAGTTTGAGACTTTCTTCAAATGTCTTCGTTTAAGGTCTAGAATTGCGCCTTTTTACTTCTTCTTTACAAGTGACTCCATAATTACTGCAATATTAAGCTTTAAGCAATTAAGTACCAATACAATAATCATATAAAAGTGGGTAAAACATATGGGATAAATGATAGTAAAATATGACGTTATTTGATGATATCAAATATCCCCCCACTTAAATCCTACTTGACCTCAAGTAGACTTTAGAAAGATTTTGAAAATGTATCCTAAACCGAGGTTAAGGATTTTTCTGTTAAGCATTTTTCTTTGTTCCAGATCACCTGTACAAAACCAAGCTTCTCAAGAAATATGGAAATGAAAATCACTCAGATCACTCAAATAATCTAGGGTGTATCATTAAGTGGTACACTCATAAGCTCTGTCTTGATTAGCTTCATATCATAGGCTTGTCAAGGATACACATCTCCACCTCTAAAGCTAAGGAGTAACAAGTCAAAAGGTTAACTAGTTAATTATAGAAGGCTTGGGTTTTAATCATTCTTATTGAGATGAAGAATGATATAGGGTGTGGAGCTTCTAACTTTCACCAAAGGTCGTCATCCAACAAAGTAGCTAAGACATGTGTACACACCCGAATCTACGAGATAGACACACACGCTCAAACACATCCTCATTCGAGTGGATCCTAAGGTTACTTATCAGGAAAGGGAAGTAAAAATGGTTGTTAAATAAAAATCACAAAACAAATAGATTAAAGACAACAAATAGGGTACGATTGCTAGAAACTTTCCCCGACCGTCCCATGATGAAGACTCGAACATATAAACAAACGCCTTGATCATAGACATGACAATGAAAACCTAAGTTTACGTTCCCATAATGGTCAACTTCCCTTACATCCCTGAACTTTACATACTTTTACAAACAAGTGGTGATATTGGACACTTTACAAAACTTTACATCGTTGATTTCTGCACGTATCAACGAATAATCGATCCTTACAAATAATAACTTTGGTATATGCTCAATGAACCGACAAACTTTCATCATTTTTTTGTTGCTAATACATCATAAATCTCGATGTAATTCACCGTCTTCACTATCATCATCTGTCCGATTGATTATTTGAAGAAACATGTAATCTAATGATCTACCAAGAATAAGAGAGAGATATGGGTTGTGATGTTTAGTGAGAGAAAGTATATGGAATGGATGAAGTGTTATTACTATGTGGAAATATGGAAGAAATGAAACAACCAACCCCTCTCCAAGGCTAGGAGAGGGCTTATATAGTTACATGATGGCCGGCCCATAGGCATTGATGGGCTTCACATAGGCCTTGGGCCGGATTAGCTTCTATACTTAACATGACACAATCTACGAGCTAAGACCTATTATAACTTGGAAGTGACTGACACTTTTTGTGTTTCCAACAATCTCCCCTAAGGGAGGTCACTCCATTTTACAAAACTTTAAGCCTAGCATACAATGCTTTGTCTTTAGTCTTTAGCTCTTCCTTTTGACATTCTCCTGTGAGTATGTTGTAGTAATCATTGATTTCTAGATTGAGCTTGTTCCTTGAACTTGTATTTGACATTGTGATCTTGAGCATCTTGAGATCATCAACAAAGCACAATCTCTTCTCCATCTTGAAACTTTGCCATCTTGTGGATTTGTGATTTCTGAACTAACATGCTCATACCTTTCTTGAATGGTTGTCTTGAAAAACTTTAATGCTACATCTTTCTTAAGATTCGTTAACTATAATACTTTATCACTTCAAGAAAGATGTTCATTATCAGAGTAGCGGAAGTCTTGAAATATGTATTTGAGCCTTTCATGAAGTCCTTATGTTTGTCTATCGGGTATGAGCATGAGGCTATGGATCTTGTGAGTCAGCTGGAATCAGGAACCTCCACCACCATCTTTAAATAGCCTGCATAAAAATAGTTAGCAATAAAGCAAGGGGACGAATATGGCTTTGTCATTCGCCCAGGTTTGGTTGGAGTAACCTTCAAATCCGTAAGGATCAACCTGTGATCAGACTGTTGATTCAGATATGACTTCCAATTTAAGAAGAATCTTTCTTGATGACAGGATTTCTTAGTGTAAGTTATTGGAATCTTTTTCTAACACATAAGTATTAGATTCATCGTAACTCAGCGTATGTTTCTCTTATGGGAACGTCGCAAAGTCACGTGACAAGACACAATAAGAGTGTATCCTGTGAGTTTATTATCTCACTGATTGATATAGAAAATCGATTTGGAATCAATCGAACGTGTCACTTGCTTAAAGTGGTTTTTGTGACAACATTCAAGAGTTTGAAGCAATTCAAAAATTCTTTAGAAACCGTTTGATCCCATAACTTTGGAAACAGTGTTTGTTTCATAAAGAGAATCGCACCATTGTTGCTTTTCCAGTTTCTCACAAAGCTGTATTCATAAGAAACGCACAAGTCACGTACCATGAGTTGTTTGATGGTTGGGCTCAAGAGGCATTTCCATTTCATTGTTGAATAATACCTTAAGTATTAGTCGTGGATATGTTCTCTGTGCAAAATCACATGGATCGTGCGTAGGGGACTCTAATGATATTACTTGGAAAGTCACTTTTTTGGAGGATAAACAATGCTAAATTATGAAAAGTGTTCCTAATAAGATTATTGGATTTTCTCTTTTGGCTCTAGTTAATTAGGCACTTTTAATTTTAGTGATCAGAGGCTGGAGCTGAGTGCTACATTTTCAATACCAGCTAACTTGGACTGAGAAAGTCGATAGAAATGAGTGTATCTCCGTGAGTTTTGAAACAAAGTCTTTCCGACTTTGAGTAGGCATGTGAGGGGTTTGTGCATAGTTGCTCACTAGGTCCAGATGTCTTCAATGTCAGACAACACCTAAGTGTTTCTGACAGCATATGTGTGTATTGACACTGGTTCTGCTAAGTGTATTGGAGGGCTTCTTTCTTTTCACCCCTTTATCTTTAGACATTTCTTTTTTCATTCTTCAACCCAGTTTCAATGGCTTTCCGATTTCTTCATAAACTAACACCTTGTTGGGTTTTGTTCCAGTGTTTAAGCCTCATTATCTCCGACTGGCAGTGTATTCCCGATTCTTACTCTGTGTCTCCTGGGTAATCATACCTTAAGGTTATTTAATTATTTTTCCCTTTCTTTGTATCTTTTTTTTCCTGATCTTTTAATACCCCCTCTTCCCCTCTTTCGTCTCAATCCTCTACAACTAACTATGTGTGGATATCCTTAGGTAGATCCGTCGGTGTTGGCTGGATCATTGGGATTGGTAATATACCTAGACTAACCACCTTTATTAACTCCATACAATTAAGTACATGGTCAGTCTTTTAGTGGTCTTCCATCACCATTACAAAACCAAAATTTATTGAGAAAATTTCATTTCAAAGTTGTTTTGATATAGTAAAATTCAAAAGGTTTACACTTTGAATTGTTTTGTAATCAACACTAAATAGCCCCCCCTTAACATGTCATCATATAATCATAGTACATGCTAAGTGTTGGTGCTTTATATCGATGTCCATTTTAATTGATTACTTCTGTCATATACATTAAGTCTAGGTTAATCACATTTTCTCGCCCTTATCCAAATGTGTGGTTAATCCCTTGATATTTTGGATATCAATTGATTAACCATTCTTTTTTTTTTTTTCCGGGGGACAAAATGTTGTATTCTAGCAGATATGGATGACATAATTATTGCTCCCCTCAAACTTTTGAGTGGTTTATAAGATGGTGAGAGTATAATTATTTGAAATATTTTTAATTTACTAATGTGAAATACTTTGTAAAATTTGTACTCGAGCACATATTATTTTTCACTAAAAAATCTACACTAGTTAGTAAACTATTCACAAAGATAAATTATTACGAGGATTGCCCTTATAAGATAGAGAACAACATATGATAAATCATATGGTCCTTTGAAGCAGTCCGTCGTAAGTTCACCCGTATTGTCTTCCCCCAACAAATCTCTCCTTAAGCTTGCCGATATGCTCCTCATTGTCTTTAATCTTTTGTCAATTTTCCCTGAATCATAGCTCTTCATTTTGTCTTTATCACGGTGGCTCCAAGAAGTCTGAGGCAGATACTCCCATTCTGATTCCCTTGAGGTGATATTCATGAGCAGTCCTGAATCAGCATAGAGAGTACCATCGCTTTAAAAGTCCTTGTTGTATGATCATTCAATTGCGCATCAATCTGTTTCGCTTCCTGGTCTTTTGGTGATTATAGATGGAATCCTCTGGGATCGAAGTATGGTGTGTAAGCGTCTCTTCTTCTCAAATTGGATCTGTACGTGTCAGGCTTTGTGAGGTTGAGTTTCTTTTGATAGCTTTCAACACCCAATTGAAGGTCTTCCACACGCCTTTGGATGACAACACTTCTTGTGAACATTCTTAAGGAGACATTATAATGTAAGACGTTCTTTAATGTTGGATTTATCATACTTTCCTTGCACAGGAGAAGATAGTAGCATGTCTTTAAAGTCTTGGATCCTAAAAGTCTGTGGAAATGTCACCTTCTTTAAAAACTTGTAAATGTTATTTTCATCAATTCCCTACGTACATGTGGATCCAGTGTATCGATGTTTGTAGTTTTGCTATTCGACTATTTCACCTTTGTGTCAGGACACATAATTTCTTCCTTTTTTGGAGTAGTACGTCACGAATGTGATTCCCTTTGTGGCCGCAATGCATAGAATTGTCTTCGCTTCTTGCCCATTGTGAGATTCCCCAGAGAAAGAGAGAAATTATGGCTTAGTGTACTATCACTTGACTCCACTTAAGTTAGGGCACTAAGTCTTCTTATCCATTGATTCTATGCCCGTAATTGCGGCTTTGGTTTCGTTGTCTGAAGTAGAGTACTTTGCGGCTTTGACTCACCACCACGTCGGTACTCGAGGTCGTTATTGATGAAGTGTTTTGTTTTGTGAATCGGTTGATGATATTGACGAACTTGAGAATTTGGGACCATACTTACAGGGGGAGGGGGTTGGTGGTGGGAGGATGGGTGGTGGGGATAGGGGGCGATGGGGGGCGAGTGGCTATAGGGAGGGGGAGGGGCGCATCGCGACGGCGGTCGGGAGTGCGGTTGGGTGGGAGGTGGACGCAGGGTGTTGCGGGCGTTGGGGGTTGGGGTTGGTGGGACGGTGGGCTTTTGGGGGGGGCGTGGGTGGGGGCTGGGGGGGGGTACGAAGGAGAAAGGGCGTAGAACTTAATAGGGTGGTGTGCTATGGATAGGTTCAGGGGGGGGCATGAGTCTGAGCGAGGGGGCGGGTCCAGGTAGGCAGCAGAGTCCTCGCGCTAGATTTAAGTTGTTTGTGACCGTTGTTGGGAGGGGAACTTTGTGTGGGGGAGTTGTGGGTAGGCGTGGTGTGGAGCGGTATATCCTTTGGGAGCCGGGGAGGGGGCGGTTTTTAGGTGTCCATCATTATATTAGCTGTTGGAGGGTGGAAGGGAGGAGGGGGAGTGTTGGATAGTCATTAAAGGTATAGGGGGTGGGGGTGGGAGTTGGTCGAGGGTGTTGTTTAGGGAGGGGGGGGGGGGGGTGGATTGATGTGGTGTTGGGAGGAGTCGGGGGAAATATGGTGTGAGGGGAAGAGGGGTAGGGAAGGAGAAGGCGTGTGGATTAGTTGGCGTATTTGTGGGGGGGGGGGGAGGGGGGGGGGCGGCGCGGACGTGGGGGAGGGGGGGGGGGAGATATGAGGGGAGGGTCTTGTGGGGTGGTAGGGCGGAGTGGGTTGTAGTAATGTGTAAAGAAGGGTGGGGATTTGGGGGTGGCGGAGCGCGGGGGGGGGGGGGGGGGTGGGGGGAGGGGGGCAGAAGGGGGACGGTGGGGGGGGTGCGGAAAGGAGGTAGGCGTGTCGGGGGAGGTTTGGGAGGGGCGGAGCGGGCCAGTAACCCCTGGCACCCCGGGGCGTGGCACTTAAGGGGTGGATTGGGTGAGATGGGGTTGCCCCGTGTGGTATGTCGATGCGCCTTTGTGGGGTAACTAAGTCTAGGGGGACTAGCGTCAAGTTGTGATTACGCGTAGAGTGAGGGCGTGTGGAGCATTGGGTGGTAACGAATTAGGGTAGTCGATACATTGTTTTGGGTGTGTGTTGTATGTATAACAGGTACAGGTTGATCGGGTGGGGGCTCGCGGAGCTCACTGACGGCGGGTGAGTGTGGGGGCCCTTAGCTTACTGTAGGAACCCTTGGGTGGCAATAAACGTTTGCCGTTCTATCACCGGAGGTGGCGGGGGGGTGTGCGGGTTGGGCCGTGAGTGGGTTTGTGGCAACGTGCACTGGGCAATTAAGACAGCCCCGTGGGGGGCATGTGCGTTGGCATTACTCGTAGGGCTGGCTTTGCGAACCCCGGGCTATGTTGAAGTTGAGTGGTCGCGTTCCATGAGTTATCAGATGAGGGCGTGTCGGTGGCGGTGGGGTGGTTAAGTGCGGCTGGTGAGGTGAGTATGCGGCGCCGTCGGCCGCGCGGTATTTACTGGTTCTTGTGTTGTGTCTTGTGCTCCTGTGGCGAGAGGTACTAGTAGATTCAGGATTTTTTCTTGTGCCTGACTTCTCATACCTGTCTTCGGGGTGTATCCCTCCCGTAGTTGCTGGTCCCAAGCGGTTTGTGGTATGGTGCTGACTTAGAAGGCGGAAAGAGCGAGGGTCGCGCCTTGGTGTCCGTTTGACCGTTAGAGCATGCCATAAAGTGTAAGCGAGCAAGTCGTATTTGTGGGGGAGGCGGGGTTTCACTAGCAACTGAATGCCCGGGTGAGAGTTGCCGGGATGGAGGGTCTAGACAGGCGATTTGTGGGGGGGTTGCAGGTCCTGCGGAGGCCTCTCGTATGGTTTGTGCGCGCGGGCAGCGAGTAGACTCTGGAGAATTCGTGGCCTTGTAAAGCTTCGACATAAATGCGTCCATGACGGCGGGGGAGGTCCAGAGGTGAGGTTTGCTGTGGGTGGCGCAACGGTAGAACCTGACAGAATGGGTAGCTTTAGTGGGGGGGGTGGGGGCCTCTGTCCGTTTCTGCCCGAAACTGAGGGGGGGTAGGTCGGACGGGGGGATGTTGGGGCCGTCGTCGAGTGGAATTTGCACCTGGGTCGCGGGGGTGCCTGGGAGGGTAGGGTTAGTCTTGGGATATGCAGCATTCGTGAGGCTGAAGCCATCGCGGCTGGAGAGGGGTGGGAGGGCAATTGGTTGGGGGGAGGATGCTGTCCATGGGGGTGGCAGCCGGAGGACGAGCTAGGTAGGCCTGAGTAGCATAGCCATGGATGAGGGGTGGGGCGTACGGGTAGAGGATTGATGCGGTACGGGGGATAAGATGGCGAAAGCGGAATGGGGAGTGGGAGGGTCCAGGTTTGGGGTTGAATTGGGAATGGTACTGTGGGGTCCGCTAACGATGGTGCCAGGGGGGGAGGGGAAGGGTGTGGTTGAGTGCTGGTTTATGGTGGAAAGGGAGAGTTGGAGGAGAAGTGGAGTGTCGGATGTGTGCGAGGAAGCTGAGGAGTGATGTGGGGTTTGTGTGGGGTGAAAGTGCCATGGGGGGGGGTGAGAGGGGGGAGAGGAGGGGGGGGGTTAGAAGCCGAGAGGGGGAGAGTAGGATAGATCATGTGGAATAGTGGGGTTGGTGTGTGTTGAAGGGTGTAGGTGGGAGGGCGTCTTAAGAATTATGATGCAAGGGGGTTGGGGCGGGCGAGGAGGAATGCGTGTTTTTGGTGTGGAGGTGGGTTTGCCGGCTGCTCAAAATCCCCTAAAATAATGGAGAAGCCTCCAAATTTTGATTTCTTTAGGTATATGTATTTTATGACTGCGTTGAGGTGCTGGGCTGGGGATAGTGTAGTAAGTTGCGCCGGTGGTCAGGGTAAGTGGGGGGGTTGGGGGTTGTTTTGGTAATTGAGGGGATTGGGGGCGAGGTGAGGTTGGGGTGATTAGTTAGTAGTGTTGAGTGATTGTGGGGGGATCTGATGGTGAGAGGGGTCCATAGCGAGGTGGGGTGTGGGAGGTGGGCTTGAATTGTTAGTATGTTGTGGATAGGTAGGGTGCTCACGCGCTCTTGAGGATTTTGGTAGTGTTGTTATGGAGTTGTAGTTGTATTTTAGTTTGGTAGTGTTGTAGGTTTTATTGATAGTTGCAAGCTTTGGCTAAAAAGGCACAAAAAGAGGCTAAAAAGGCACGAAACGAGGCTAAAGATGCACAAAACGAGGCTACAAGCTGTAAAGACTTTATTACACAATTTTCGGCACATTTACCCCGTTTAATTTCAGACCCAACTCGTCTGCTCCCAGCTCGTCTACTCCAAGCTCGTCTACTCACCCCCACAATGCACTTGTCGAATTTAACTCCGACCCTAATCTTTACTAAGATATAATGAATCCCGACGGCTGTTATAAACCTGTGCGTGATGACGAAGGCGAAGATGAAGATGAAGATGAAGATGAAGATGGAGATGAAGATGAAGATGATAATTATGACGAGTAGGGATTTTACTATGTTATGTGTGTATTGACATGGTTATTTGGATCGTTATTTACGGATATTATGACTTTGTTTTATTGTTTAGGAATGATTAAGAGGATTGTTGAAGTTGAACACTTTTGTATCATAGTTTTGAGTCATTTACAGGTTCTGTTTTGGTAGATTTTTTCCGGAAAAAATTCCGAAAAAAAATCTGGAAATACAGCTACTACTACTACTGCTGCTGTTTTTGTTTTTTGCATACCAACCATATAGATACCACATAAGTGGTCGCAACTTTTGCAGATAAGGTGGTCGCAACATATGAAGAAATATGATATTCAAAAAGTTATTTTTAATAGGATAAATACTTAGAGATCATATTTGTGGTCGCAACCACATTTGTGGTAGCAACTTATCTTTATAAATAATTATTTCTTTTAAAACAAATAAGTAAATAAATATGATAAATACTTCGAGACAACATTTGTGGTGGCAACTTAATTATCTCATTTATTTTTTTCCTATTTAAATAAAATGAATTAAGAATAAATATAATAATTTTTATTGGTTAAATAAGTTGCGACCATATTTGTGGTCGCAACTTACATTATATAAGTGGTAGCAATGCTATCTTGCGTCGGGATCGTTGCGACCGACAAGTTGCGACCATTTGTTGTTGCAACTTGAAGTTGTGACCACTTTTTGGCCATTTAGAGACCACATATATGGTCTCAGGACCTGAAATTGTAGTAGTGGGATACCTCGTTTTTGTCGCTGGAGAAAATGGCAACTGTTGTAGTGTGTTGTCAGGAATTTTTTGACCTTCATACATATCATCATCATATGGGTCATAGTCATAATCAACATTCTCATAAGTTTTCCTTCATTGTTCCAACAAACTATTTGTACCATAGCCAACCTTCTTTGAAGCCAGAAAACTTGACATTTCATTATCATCTGGTTTAACTTCATCCTCACTATCATGATCACCTGAATAATAAATATTATCTAGAGGTTTACCCTCATCATTCACAAGTGTAATTTTCCGATCAATAATTAGTTTTTTAATCTTAACAATTTTTGCAACGATAGGTGTAGTACTAGTACTACTAGATCTCACATTCCAGAATTGGCCTCTTTACTAGCCAAATTTGAAGTCCCCTCATTTGTATCCAAGTCGACATCAATTTCAACCGAATTAAGCACATCAAATAGGTTTGGATAACTAACCTCTTTTGCAGACTCCGCATCTTTCTTCGTTTTACCACTAGTGTTGGCATTATTCTTTTTAGAAACATGGATATAAACTTGTTTTACTGGTTTAAATCCTACCTTAGGACCAACCGGAATACCTCTAGGAGCTTGGCTAGGACTCTTCAAGTTCTTCGCCACATCGACTATGGCAAGTACGCCCTAGGATGCATGACTGGGGAGGACATGAAAAAATGTGTATACTTGAAAAGCGTCAGGGATGAGTTGCTAAGGAGCATGGAAGAAAAACGTCAATTGATGGCGAACTACAGAGACATGTAAAATCATTATTGCTTAACACCAGTTTGATAACCATGTATGTCGTTGTGTGTTGTTGTTTTTATGTTTTCATATCGTCTAAATAAGGTTGGCCATGTACTCTGGTGATTTTCATGTTGTAATGCTTTTTAATGAATACCTTCAACTTTTATGCTTTCAATTTCAACTTTTATAATTAAAAAAATTTAGATTTAAAATTTGTAAAAAAAATTTAAACATTTTACAAAATGAAAAACTGACACATTTTGCACCATCGTATCTTAGGCATATTAAAACTATTTTTATTAAATCTTTATTCATTAAGTAGAGCTCATCAAAGACTACACAAATGACCAAATAAATTATTTTAAATAAAACATTTGAGTATCTAAATACGTACGCAAACATGCCCGAGATCAATAAACTAAGCATGACATACCCTAAACCCTAATATTATACCTAACCGGACTCGATTTTTTTTTTAAGTAAATCGCGGGGGGTGGCGCGATCTACATTTTTAATTTTTAATTTTTTTTTTC
Organism: Tanacetum coccineum; assembly: GCA_026074375.1. NCBI lineage: Eukaryota > Viridiplantae > Streptophyta > Magnoliopsida > Asterales > Asteraceae > Tanacetum > Tanacetum coccineum. The sequence goes on along the minus strand of BQNB010063417.1, from coordinate 21,551 downwards.
AATAACCACAGAATGGACGACACATGGACAAATGTAGATTGCGGGTGGGGGGCGCGATTTACATGAGTATTTTGAAGAAAAAAAATTTGTCAGTGTCATTTCATGATAACACGAAACCCAAATGGGCACTGCGAAATTTTAATGAATACCCAAATAACACGAAATAACACGAAACCCAAATGGGCACTGCGAAAATTTCAAGATAACACGAAACCCAAATGGGCACTGCGAAAATTTGTCAGTGTCATTTCAAGATAACACGAAATTTATTATATAAAAAAGTCGTAAATAGTTAAAAGTTCAGGGTGTATTTCGTAATTTCTTTTTTATGTTGGGCCAAGCAGCATCTCTATTTTTGGTAAGGGTAAGGGTGTCTACATCTTAACCTCCCACATACACTGTAAAAGACGATATTGAGCCTCTGTATTTCTTTGAGTAAATTACACTGTTCGTCCTTGTGGTATACGTTGACCGACGAGTTTCATCCTTTGACCAAAAAAAATGCATCGTTCGTCCTTAAGTGAGAAACGTTATCTATCGTTGGTCCTTCACTTTAACGGCTCACACTAACAATTGTTAAATCTACTCATGTAAAGGTCTTTTTGTCTTTTACCATTTCTCTCACTACTCATCTTTCTCATTTATCTTCATCAACAATACCTCTAATTTTTCTTTCTCAACTTCATAGTCCTCACTCATCTTCTATCTTCATCCATCATCACCAACCACCTTCTTTTTCATTTTCACCCACCATCACCCCGAATATGCCATAAAAAATAGAACTGAAATACATATCCATCCACCACCGCAACCCACCACCACTCACCAACACCACTTCCACCACAATATTCAATAACTCAACTCATTTAAAGAATAATATCTAACTGAAGCACCATAATTCAATTTTAATACCATGTGTTTCTTCAACCTTCAAAATATGTTTCGACAATTTCAAACACCACAGCTATTTATTTTTTCTTATATATACACATGTTATCATTAAGTTACCATTATCATCCAAAAATAACATAAGCAATTTACATTTCTTTTTCATTTGTCAATAATTAGACTAGAAAGAAACAAAAACCATGAATCCCCAACATTTTTTTCACGCACGTCATGTCACTTCCACCACATTAGTTTATCATTATTCTCACCCAACAATACCATTATTGTTTATAAATTTTAAGAATTGGGAAATTAACTAGATCTTTAAGTTGGGGTTTTGTTTGGATTAGATTTATCAATTGAGGTTTCTTATCTCAAGAATTAGTTCGTAAGCTTGTTAAATTGAGGGTTTCATTTACCTCTGTAACTCTGTTAACTCTAACAACCCTTTCATTTTATTCTGTTTTTGTGTGGGTTTGGTGGGAGCAATTGTATGATGGTGGCAGAAAGATCGGCGGCGCCATGGTGGCTAGTGGCTGGTGGTCGGCGGCCTATTGGTGGGTGGAAAGAATGGTTTATAGGGTGTAAGAAATACTATGAAAATATAAATGGGTTTTTCATTCTTATTGAGAAAGATGATGATAAAAATGAAGTGTTGTATGTAAGAGAATTATCTATAGATGAAAGAGGTTTTTAAACTTTGTTTTTAGATGATTATGTTAAAGAGAAGAAGATTAAAAAGTTAGTGGTGGTGTAGAGAGATTGGAGATAAACAAGAAAGAGAGTGTGAGGTTGTTGGCTGGTAGTGGTGGCTCATTATTAATACATATAAAATGATTATTACAGCTTAATGTGGCAGAATATAAAGAGACCAAAATACCCCTTACATGTATAGACTTAACGATTGTTAGTGTGTTTTGTTAAAGTGAAGGACCAACGATAGATAACGTTTCCTACTTAAGGACGGACGGCGCATTTTTTCGGTCAAAGGACGAAACTCGTCAGTCAACGCAAATCACAAGGACGAACGGTGTAATTTACTATTTTTTTTATATGAATAAATCGGTAGATATGTGCTATATATTTGATAAATAAAGTTTACTATATAAACATGTCATAGTCAAAACAACTCGACTAGATATTTGTCAAAACCAATCCGACCCTGCTAACACCCTAGTTTGAATTGAAGGGATTTTTAGATAACTAGTCAAACACTTTCCAATTAACTCATCTGACTTACCCTTAACTCCACTTTTTAGTGTCCACACATATTCCTGTTAACTCATCTCAGGCAATAAGATCCGCCCCTTTCAGTCACCGGCACCTATTAACTCAGTTTTGTTGACCTTTGATACGATAAGACCCGAATGAAAATTCTTCGTTCATTATTTTAGGCTTAATTAAAATATTATTGTAAGACCCCTTTAAAATCACTTAGTTAAAAGTCTCCATTTTCAGTTCCTTTTTTCCTATTAATCTCATATGTTTTCAGATCAATCTCATGGCGGAGAGTGTGTTTTTGTCACCGATTGAGGAAGAGCTTTCGTCGGTTACTCAGGTATAGTGATATTTGAAGCTTATAGTAACTTTTTATTTAATTTTAGTTTGGTTCGGCTTAATGACCATAAGCCCATTTGGGCTTATATTTCATAAGCCTCAATTTTCTGTGTTATTTTGAGACTTGGGGGCTTATATAAGTTTATTATCCCCAAGTCTCAAAATAAGCTAGAAAATTGGGGCTTATGAAATATAAGCCCAAATCAAATTTGATTTCGGCTTATATTTAATAAGCCCTACTTTTTCGGCTTATTTTGAGACTTGTGGGCTCATATAAGTTTATTATGAAATGATAAGCTTATATAAGTCACTAAGTCTCAAAATAAGCTAGAAAATTGGGGCTTATGAAATATAAGCCGAAATCAAATGATTTGGGCATAATAAACTTATATAAGGCTATAAGCCATAACTCTCAAAATAAGCCAGAAAATTGGGGCTTATGAAATATAAGCCGAAATCATAGTTGTTAAACTCGTACAAAAACAAAATGAGTCATTGACCGAGTTGAGTCGTGACTTGTCACGAGTTAGGCATGATGCATTTGCAAGCTTTTTTAAGTGAGGCCTTTGGAGGATCAAATCTGGACCATTAAAGAAAACGTAAATTTAGAGTTATAAAAGTTCTTTCATGTCAATTTACCGGGGTAACCCCTTACCTAAAAAAAAGTTATTTCATGTACATGGTTGTGTAATCATAAGTCTGTTATAACTTATATGAAATGATATGATTTTTCGATTTTTGATGACTGAATTATGATTCTTTAATTTTAATTATAGTTAATTTTAGAACACCACTAATTGTGTACACTTTTTTACTACAAAATGATTGAATGCCGAACTACAGGCCTAACTGTGTCCGAATCTATGTTCAAAAAAACACACATAAGATGCATGATGTGATGCGATGCACTACCCTTTTGCATCGGACACCCTAATGTGTCACGATCACGGGGGGCGTGGTGAGGCGCACGCATCAGCTTAGGCATGCCTTAGCGCTTTTTAGCGCATCATGTACTCTGGACCTTATAACCTAAATTTGGACTTACTAAGGGGTGTTTCTTTTAGATTATATGGTGGGATTATGAGCTTATTAGCTTATATAACTCATATAAGTCCAAACCAAGTGTTTCGCTAAGCTTATATGAGTGAGCTTAGCTTATATGTGGGTGTTTTGATAAGACACAAAAGTGTGGCTTTTTGTGAGGGTTTGGACTAATATAACACATGTCAATACAAATTACAACTTTACCCCATTTATACCTAATAATAAACCTGACTTTCATATGTTTTTTCTTTTATAAACACACCTCCATCCACTGTACGGCTCTATTTCCATTTCTATTTTCATTAGGTATTCATCTTCCGTTTCCATTTCAAATACTTGCTCATTTCCTTTTCTCATCAAATGATTAATTAATATTTGCTTTAGTTGGTACCTCATATCATCTATCAAATCTTTACACCTCATATCATCTATTAAATTCCATGTTTAATAGATGACTAATTTGGGTAAAAAAAGATAAAATCTGTACATCCTAGCTTGTCCTTTTTGGTCATTTAACAACAAAAGCCAAACCAAACACTTGATCTTATAAGCTTATTGAACATAAGCTAATCCAAACACTAAGCCTGGTCTTATAAGCTTACGACATACAAGCAATAAGCTGCTCATATAACATAAGCATAAGCACCCCCTAACGTATATTCGACTTTTTATAGTGGGCTTTACTTTTGACATGTGGGTCCAACTTGACCAATTCCTAGTAAAAGTAACAAATATGAGACACAAACCTTGAATGAATTCCTAATATAACTTCTAGTTTAATCTAGGCGCCTCGCGCCTCTGCTTTTTGACCCTTACCGCAATGGAGCGTGTCGCGCTTTTTAGAACCTAGGTTCGAATCACACATTGGCCACATTGGCCAACTGATTAACAGTCTTGACTATCCCAAGTCTGGAAGAGCAAGTTAAGTCCTTGCCAGCATTAACTTAGGTCTGGCAAATTAAAGTTAATACAGTTATGTCATATATTTAATCCTGTTGTTATTATAGTAATAGTTATCTCATACGTTATATTCTATGGGAATAGATCAAGCATTTCTCTTAAACGCGTTTAGGGTTCCTTAATCTCATAAAATGAACGTAGAATAGTATGTAATCACAAAAATATGATTTGATTGAGCATTCACAATCAAATAGTAATATTAATAGTATTTTAGATATCGTTCTTGTGTCATCTTGGTATAGATATTGAATATTCAGCGTCAATATTTGTATTCCTCGGTAATCGTCTCTCATAGAGCTTCTTTGGATTTATCTAAAGACTATAAGTCATTCAATAGGCTCATTCATATCCTGTTTATACGGACATACACCTCGCGCCTCTTGCTATTTTGACCCCTTACCGCAATGAGCGTGTCGCGCTTTTTATAACCTATGTTCTGAATCATCACACATTGGCCACATTGGCCAACTGATTAACAGTCTTGACTATCCCCAAATAATTGTTGGTGAAAACACAAAAGAACCCTTGCGTGAACTATGTTTTTTTTTGTCTCTTTCTTTTGATGTAGTCTGTTAAAATTTTAGATTCCAAGTATGGAACAAACTAGGAAAGAACCAATTCAAGCAAAATCTCAATCTCAATCCAACTCTTCACGTCAATCAACCGAAAAACTGAAGAGGGATAGAGCATCAGCATATGCAACTCCATCCGTTGATGAAAACGGAAGAGAGATACTCGTATGTAATTTTTGTCAAAGTGTTATTCGTGTTGGCGGTGAAAAAGAGACTTCAGATGTGAAAGTGGAAATACCACTGCAAAACGTCAAATGTCAAACTCTTTCAGGTATCAATGATCCTTCTCAACTCACTATTAAATTTGCTATGCAAATGTTTAATTTACACAAATGAAAAGAAGTTAGATATATCTGTGTATATAAACGCAACGTGATCTTTTGCTATATTGTATACAGTTTTGAAATCGTTGTATACTGTTCGGTTCTCGAGCCACAATATTTAAAAAAAATGATTTATGTTTTTAAACGGGTTAGCCATTATATGTAAATTTACGCGGTCTACTAGATTTTTATAATACTATCATGAAGATATAATATTGCGAAAGTTAAGTGCATAGAAGCTGTGAGACTTGAGATTATTCAAGTATGTATTTTTAATATATTTGATCCAAAGAGAATTAAGTTATCTAAGGAATTCTGATGGAGTCTCACAATTCCAATACTCTTAGAATACAACACTATCATTGTATGTCTGATGTGTTGAAACAAACTATATTCATATATGTTTGATTCAAGATAACTTTAATTGCTTTACCTCCAAAATCGATCAAGGTTAGAAATTTGCGTGTGTCATGGATACACCCAATATAGTTCCAACCTAGAAGGAATTTAAGACATTGTCTATTTATGGATTTGGGATGAATCCCATTATGTCTTGATTAAAGTTCTGAAATTTGTTAATATCTTGTGAAACATATTATTAAAAAGCTAGAGATGAGAACTATAAAATGTATTTTGTTGTCCCAATTAAGAACAATTTATTTTTGCTTAAATACTTAGTATTTAGAGAAGTATCTCTTCTTACAAAAGTAAGTGGGAGCATCTATAGATCTTGAAGATATTCAAGAACAAAATACCTAACCTTCTAAATTCACTTGTTGATGTCATACTGAGGTTTAGCATGAAAATGTCGAACCAAAGTATAATGTAACTCTCATTTATAAATGTGACAACCCGAGATTTTCCGTTCATCAAATTAGCCGTTTTCGTGTAGAAATTTGAATTTCTAAAAGTTTCCTTAAGCTTTACCGTTTAACCGGAAAGTCGTTTCGTTATTATCTAAGAATCGTCACCGGAAGCGAACCGGGACACCAATCGTTGTAGAATTTTGGCAAATGCCGCGTTTCTATGTTTTAAAGCAATATTTAAAGTTTCGTAATTTTCTGTGCTACCGTTACTCGTTTCGTTATTTACGTGCTTCGCGTTTTAAATTATACATAAGCAATTGTGTGCAAGCTTTGAAATTAATTATGTATGAGCACTAGTGATCCTAGAATGTGGGAAAACTATTTTTGGTCCCCCCCCCCTTGGCTTGTCATAACCGGCCACACACACACAACACCCCTTGGATGCCAAAATTTGAAATTTGAATCATGGGACAAGTTTCCCTAACTTTTGCTAGCATGAGTCCTTTCCTAAGCTATCATTCGTAGATCGTTTCGGTCCCCTTTTTCCCCCTTGTACTCGGCCGAACCTAGCTAGCACCAAGTCTAGGTGCATCTCAACACACATCAACATATAACCATCCATTTTCATTATTCTCATTCACACTAAATCATTTCTCTCACTAGAAATTACACACACTTGATTCACTCTTTTTCCTTTCTATCTTTGAGTTCGGACGCCATCTAACACACACAAATCCATTTGTTTTCATCTTTGATCATTCCATTTAAAGATATATTGTTCGTGTTGATTGTTGTTTCATCCGGGTATCTTGTAAAACAACGTTTGGGTTGTTCTTAGTTTCTATTCATCTTTCGTCGCATTTCTTTATAAGTCATCCTTGTTTTTCATAAATAACTTGTACTTTTGCATTCATATGATCATTCCGAACAAGGTGTACAAAGCGGATCGTTGTGAAAATCATTATCTAGTTTTCTATAAAACTACAAGTCTCAAAGTTTAATATTTTTATTTACAAATGGAAGAACATGAAAAATAGTTGTACTTTTGCATTTAAAAGTTCGTTGTGACTATGTTAATATATATTGCTATTATTACGGTTATAACGTCTATTTAAGATTTATCATGTTGAGTTTAAATATTATTGACAAAGAGATTAAGCGAGATGTTTGTTTTGTTGGAAGCGTAAAATGGAGGTTGAAGAGGTTTAGGTTTAGAACGAATTTGTTGATATATTTGAGGTGTTGACGAAAATAGATCGAATAATCTTTAGAGTCAATAAAGGGTGTATTTTTATAAAACGGATACCTTCACGTGTCGAGGTTGATAAAAATGGAAAGTCGATATTTTTAGAGAGGTCATGCCGAAATTTCTTAAATCTTATAAAAGCGTCGAAAATATATTTTTATTATCAAACTTATGATAAAATGTAGAAAAACGTTAAGTGTCGAGTTTTGGTCAACATTTTCGGTTATTGAGTCAACGTCGACGTGTCGGGTCACTAAAAGACGAAATACACTAAAAGACGAAATACACTAAAAGACAAAATACACTAAAAGACGAAATACACTAAAAGACGAAATACACTAAAAGATGAAATATTTTCTAAAATGCTTTGAAGTGTCGAGACTTGTCAAAACCTATAACTTTCGAAAGTAAGTTTTGAAAAGGATACGCCGTGTCTACTCATGCTCGAATGATCAGTTCTTTCGTTAAGCGTTATTCGTTGTACATCATTTTAAACGACGACTATATGTTAGGTTGTCGCTAGTGCCGTGAGATTCATCTTCATTTAATTGATTTCCTTTGATCCAACTCGCATAAGGTGAGTTCATAGCCCCACTCTTTTACTCGTTTTGAATAAATGTTTTATAACTTGGGGTGAGAAACATTGCTTGTTTTTAAAACTGGACACAAGTACTTTGCGTGAGATTTTCCCTGTTTACGTGTTGCCTAAGTAGCGTTTAGACCACTACTGCCCCACTTATCATGAACCGTCAATCTCTTGACTGGAGGACCGGTCGAGGGAGCGCGAGTGTTATAAATAGATCTATTGGGATTAATTATCCCTATCCGGGTGAGTAGCGCTCACTACCCACGGGGTGCCCGATAAACGGATATATACCATGTCGAACTTAAGAAGGTAGTCTTGGTCAGATACCTCGGGGGCTTGTTTCAACCTAGCAATGTACTGCTATAAACGTAATTAGCTTCGGTGTCATGAGCTTAGTGCAACGTAAATACCTTTTTATGTGAAGTTGTATTTGTTATAACTGTCGCATACGTGTTGATAACTTGTGGTCCACTATAATAACGTTTGAACTAAACCTATGAATTCACTCAACTTTATGTTGACCGTTTTAAGCATGTTTTTCTCAGGTGCTTAGCATGGATGCTGTTGATTAACTTATGTGGAGCCTATTTGCCTGTACCGGTTTACCAAGAGATTTATCTATGTTTTAAATACCGTTGTTGATCTAAATTAAGCTTCCGCATTTTAAACTTTGAATCTTTTAAATTTTATTGATGTAAAACTTATTATTATTATTTTAAATCTATGCAACGGTGTTTATTTTCAAAACGTACCCTTAGAGGTCGTTCTTTATGCTTTGTACTTGAGATGATCAATCAAGTCACGCCTCCGGACACGTGTTCCGTCCAGGCCCCGTCTGGGGGTGTGACATTTGGTGTCGGCAACAAAAGGATACAAAAAGGAAGTGGTTTTGGTCATATAAACTTTCGTCCTATGTTTATAGCTTATTTTCATGGCTTATTTTGAGAACTAAACGTATTTTGTAGCTTATCGACTTATTTTTAAACTCATATGGCTTATTTTGGGCTTATATTATGCTCGGCCCACAAGAAGCAATTATTTGCTACCTTTTGAGGTCATGAAAAATTTTGTGGCTTACGTTCTAGCTTGTTTTAAATACTAAAGGTACTTATCTACTTATTTTATAACTTATCGATTTTATTTCGGGCTTAATATATTTTTGGAAGAATTTGTTTGGGCTTATGTGTGCCACGGCCCAGCTAAGGCCCAATATCTTTGGCTTATTTTTGGGACTTTTTATTCGGTTTATTTTCAACGTATTCATAATACCTATTTTAGTCAAAAAGTGTCGGCTTAAGAGGTTAAAATAGCTTTTGTGGTCATTGGGCCGAATAGTCCAAAACGAGCCCATTAAGCTCGAGGCTCATGGCTTATTTGGATACACGGCTTATCTTGTTGACTTACAACTTTGCTTATTTGACTTTGATATTTTAGCTTATTGATATTATTGGATTTTCAATATTAGGCCTATCTTGGACTAAAAACTAAATATAAGGATTTTGGACTAACATTGGGCCTTAAGGCCCAATAAGCAAAAAACGAATAAACTTAAACGTTTAAAACGGACTTTGAAACGATTTATACTTATATATAATAGGATAGTTAATATAGTCGTTTGGAAAAATATGTTTTGATAAAACATCACGAAAACGTAGATTTTGGCATTTTGTCGGGAATTGATTCATTTGAAGGAAAGTGTTTGAAAATAAGGTTTAAGACCTTGGAAAGCATTTTATAAACAACGGGTCATGCCGAAATTTTATAAAAATATTATACTTAGAAATATTTTTACAAAAACTTACTTTCATAAAAATCTGACAAAAAGACGAAATAATAACATATTATTATTTTAAATAAATCGACTAAAAGACGAAAAATATATTTTATAATTTTATAAATTATAAAACTCCTACTAATTGTTTAGCGTATTTAAAACGTGTCATTTCTTATAGTTTATACATCTAATCTAGATAACTTCGAATTTACTGAGTAAATTGCCGGAACATATTTCTAATTACTTATTGTCTATTTATTTATTTCTTATTTACTCCACTTACCTATTTCTTTAAATAGTATAAGTATATAACACCTAATGTATATACTTCGACGTACTTTCTACGAGTCTAAATTGTCAACCACCACACAACCAATAATACTAAAAACAAGTAATACAAAACGCTTTTAAAACGCTTATGCATCAATTTCAAATGCACATTTTAAACATATATATGAGTAAGACAAATTGTTAGGTCGTGACTGGACGCCGTTGTACGCTGTTGTTTGACCATCTTATTCTTAGATACTATTCATCCTTGTTTAAGGAGAGTTCTTGTAGCCCTATTTTTAAACTATTTTCCTTGGTGGAAAATGATACTCAAATCTATTTCAAACTGTTTTACTTCCGTGCTAAAACTAATTCTATGCTTTTGGACAATGCTATGTGCCTATAATTGCGTATGTGAATGCTGCTGTATATGTTCATGCATGCTATTGGGTACATAACTACCTGTGTAGCTCCAGCTAGTAGGCGATAGGTCCGGAGGACTATAAGCGCTTGGGCCATTGTTGAATGGTTGGTATGACTTGATTTCTATGATGTGCTATGACTACTATGATTGCTATTAGATTGCTATGTATACTGCTTGCACTTCGCTATTATATTGCACTATTGTCCTACTCTAATTCTGGCACAGCAACTGGGTTTATACTTTAAACCTAAGAGCTCACCAACTTTATGTTGACCTTTTCGAGTATTATTTTCAGGTGAAGCGAATGCTTATTGATGTCAGGATAGGATGCCTTAGCAGACCTAAAGGAATCCCGTAAGGATCATTTCTTGAAAGACTGCATTTTGGTACTGAGTATATAAGGAAAGGATGCATATATAAATATGATGGCCAACGTAATTATAGATGCATCACAACCCACGTGTACTTAGGTGATCTTGCTCACTCAAAACGGCATTGACAACTAGGGCCGCGATTCAAACAATAGTATATTAGGACCGTCGATATACGAAATTCCCGTCCTACCTAATGTTACCTACATCCTCCCTCGTGTAGATTATGGCTCCTACAATGACAACACGAAATGTTGGTCGATGCACTACTGCAACACGAGGTGGAAGGACGGGTGGACAGACTGGTACAGGAGGTGGAAGAACTTGAGAGAAAACGGGCAGAATTGGTGGATGAACTGGGGATCAAGGTGGACGAGGAGGTGGCCAAGGTAACTGAGCGAATGGAGGCGTTGAAGAAGTCCTTGACTTTGATACTGTCATCGCTCAGATTTTGCAAGACCTACTTCCTACTATCATTGCCAAAGTAGGTAACCACGTTAGCAATCAAGGGAACATCGGGAGTCAAAATGACAATGCTGCTGACGACAGCATCCATGAGGATGATAGGAATGTTACGTGGGTAATGGTAGGATTGGATGTTCATACAAGGAATTTATGGCATGTAAACCGAAGGAGTTTGATGGTGCGGTAGCTTACATTCGCTAGGTGAAGAAAATGGAAGCAGTACAAGATATCAATGGTTGTGAAGATAACCAGAAGGTCAAGTATTCTGCTGGTTTGCTAACCGACAGAGCACTGACATGGTGGAACTCCGAGGTCAATATTAGAGGCCGGGCAGCCGCAGTCGGCATGACTTAGGAAATTTTTAAGGCATTGATGAAAGAAGAGTAATGTCCAAGCAACGAGATGTAAAGGTTGGAAATAGAGTTATGGAGTCACTCGATGGTTGGAGCTGGTCATGCAGCATACACTAATTGATTCTATGAGCTTGCTAGGTTAGTCCCTTACTTGATTACCCCTGAGACCAAAAGGATTGAAAGGTACATCTATGGCCTTGCTCCACAGATCCGTAGGATGGTGGCAGCAACTGAGCCCCCTACGATTCAAAGTGCTATACTAAAAGCCGAGGTGTTCACCGATGAGGCAGTTAGGAATGGATCGTTAAAGAGGAGTGGTGAGAGAAGAGGAGACGATGAAGAGTCGAGTAAGGAAGGAAATGTCAAGGGTGATAATAAGAGAGCTAGGACTGGAAAAGTATTTTCCACAATCACCAACCCTGTTAGAAAAGAGTACACGGGTTCGACACCCAAATGTACAAACTGCAATTTCTACCATAACCTCGAGACGGCTTGTCGTGCTTGCACGTACTGCAACCGCTTAGGGAATTTTTCTAGGGATTGCAGGGCGGGGCCTAGGATGGTGAATCCACTAAATGCCAGAAACCCAAAAGCAGCTCATGAGGCGTATTATGAGTGTGGTGGCACTGATTACCATAAGTCAGCATGCCATAGGTTAAACCGAGCACCAAGACAAGGAGGAAATCATCCAAATTAATCAATGGCTATCGAGGAAGGTCAGGGTCATGGGAACAATGGCAATCCAGCATGTGAAAGAGCATTCGTGATGGGAGCAGAGGAAGCTTGCCAAGACCTAAACATTATGACGGGTATGTTCTCTTTAAACAACCACTATGATACAATGCTATTTGATTCTGGTGCCGATTATAGGTTTATTTCCACTACCTTCGTGCGTCTGTTAGACATAGAGCCCAGTAGTCTAGGTTTTAGTTATGAAATTGAAATAGCTAGTGGACAACTTGTAGAGATCAATAAGGTTATACATGATTGTAAGTTGAAAATAGAATGGCATACCTTTGACATCGACCTTATACCGTTTGGACACAAAAGCTTCGATGTAATCATAGGAATCGATTGGTTGTCTAGACATAGAGCCGAAATCGTCTACCATGAGAGGGCAGTTCGAATTCCACTACCATATGGTGAGATGCTTAGGGTATACGGAGAATGGCCAGAAAAGAAGGTAAAACGTCTTATGTGTGCGAAAACAGAGGAGCCGAAACAGGAAGACATCGCCATCGTTTGAAACTTCTTCGAGGTATTTCCTGACGACCTATCAGGATTACCTCCATCCCAAGAAGTCAAGTTTCGTATCGAACTAATCCCTGGAGCAATGCCGGTCGCGAAGTCTCCCTATCGCTTGGGACCCACTGAAATGGAGGAGTTGTCGAATCAACTCAAGGAACTTCAAGACAAGGGTTTTATTCGACCAAGTTCATCGCCATGAGGAGCACCGATATTGTTCGTTAAGAAGAAGGATGGTTCTTCAGGATGTGTATCGACTATAGAGAGTTGAACAAACTGATTAACAAGAACCGTTATCCCCTTTATAGAATCGATGACCTATGTGACCAACTACAAAGATCATGATACTTCTCTAAGATAGACTTTCAGTCCGGATACCATCAACTGGGAGTGCACGAAGACGACATTCCAAATACTGCATTTAGAACTCGATATGGACATTTCGAGTTCACAATAATGCCCTTTGGTCTGACAAATTCACCAACGGTATTTATGGACTTAATGAACCGAGTATGCAGACCCTACCTAGACAAATTTGTTATCGTGTTCATCGATGACATTTTAATCTACTCCAAAACAAAGGAAGAGCATGAAATGCATCTAGGGTTAATCATAGACCTGCTCAAGAAGGAGAAACTGTACGTAAAGTTTTCAAAGTGTGAATTCTGGTTGAGAGAGGTGCAGTTCTTTGGGCATGTGGTTAACAGCGATGGCATCCATGTATATCCCAACAAGATTGAAGCTGTTAAATATTAAGAAGCCCCTAAGTCACCAACAGAAGTCCGCTCATTCTTAGGTTTAGTAGGATATTATCGGCAATTCATCGCTAACTTTTCTAAGATTGCCAAATCACTTACCATTTTGACTCAAAAGAACAAGAAGTATATTTGGGGAGATGAACAAGAGATGACATTTCAAACCTTGAAAGATAAGTTGTATAATGCACCAGTTCTAGCACTCACCGATAGACCAAAAGACTTCGTGGTATATTGTGATGCGTCATGTCAAGGCCTGGGGTACGTGCTGATGCAAATGGGCAAAGTGATTACTTATACCTCTATACAGTTGAAGATCCATAAAAATAATTACACCACCCATGTTTCGGAACTGGGTGTAGTGGTATTTGCTCTTAAGATCTGGAGATAATACTTCTACTAGAAGAAGAGCGTCATATACACCGACCACAAGAGTCTCCATCATATCTTCAATCAGAAAGAGCTAAATATGCATGAACGTCACTAGATAGAGCCTTTCAGCGACTATGACTACAAAATTCGCTACCATCCTGGTAAGGAAAACGTAGTAGCCGATGAACTAAGTAGAAATGAGAGAATCAAGCCTAGGAGAGTTCGAGCTATGAACATGACCATTGGGTCGAGTATCAAGAGTAAGATACTAGCGGCTCAAAATGAAGCAGCTGAGGTCGTCAATGCACCACCAGAAATGCTACGAGGGCTAGACGAACACATGGAACGTAGGAGTGATGGAACATTGTACTACATGGATCGAATATGGGTTCTTTTGATGGGTGATATAGGAACCTTGATAATAAACAAAGCCCATAACTCAAGGTACTTTATACACCCAGGAGCGGATAAGATGTATTATGATCTTAGAGACATGTATTGGTGGCCAGGGATGAAGAAGGATATAGCTTTGTATGTTAGCAAGTGCTTGACTTGTTTGAAGGTTAAAGCTAAACATCAGAGGATATCCGGCCTACTGCTGCAACCTGAAACCCGTGAGTGGAAATGTGAGAGAATAGCCATGGACTTTATCACAAAATTTCCAAGGACCGGAAGTGGACATGATTCAATCTGGGTCATTGTGGACAGATCGACTAAGTTTGCTCATTTCCTACCCATTCATGAGGACTTTAAGATGGACAAGCTAGCTAGGTTCTACCTCAATGAAATCGTGGCAAGGCATGGTATGCCAATCTCGATAATATCTGACCGAGATAGTTGCTTTACGTCACGATTTTAGCAATCGACGCAAGAGGCATTAGGAACACGTTTGGACATGAGTACGGCTTACCATCCACAGACTGATGGTCAAAGAGAGCATACCATTTAAACCTTAGAAGACATGCTCAGAGAATGCATCATCAACTTCGAGGGAAGTTGGGATGTTCATTTTCTATTGGTTGAATTCTCCTACAACAACAACTATCATTCTAGTGTGAGATGTGTACCATTTGAAACACTCTATGTGAGGAAGTGCCACTCACCATTCCCATGGGCAGAAGTAGGAGAAGGACAATTGTTTAGACCTGAGATCGTGCAAGAAACTACTATGAAGATCTCCCAGATCAAGGATCGACTTAAATCTGCACGCGATCGTCAAAAGAGCTATGCTGACAAGCGTAGGAAACCCTTGGAATTCAATGTAGGTAATCATGTCCTGCTCAAAATGTCACCTTGGAAAGGTATGATATGCTTTGGGAAGAAAGGCAAGTTAGCACCTAGGTTTGTTGGACCTTTTGAGATCACTGAGAGGATCGGTCCAGTATCCTATCGATTAAGACTACCTCAAGTGCTAAGTAGCGTTTACGACACGTTCCACGTGTCGAATATCAAGAAATGCTTAGCTGACCCAACTCTACATGTACCTTTAGAGGAAATCCAAGTTGATGCTAAGTTGAACTTTGTGGAAGAGCCCATAGAGATCTTAGTGCGTGAAATTAAGAAGTTGAAGCGGAGTAGAATTCTTATCGTCAAGGTTTGATGGAATTCAAAACGAGGTCCTGAGTTTACTTGGGAACGTGAGCATTAAACGAAACTCAAGTACCCACGTCTCTTTAGCTCTAGTACTAGTTAAATTTCAAGGCGAAATTCTTTTAAGGGGGTAGACTGTAATCTTTATGGATTTTCAACACTTATGAATTCTACTTAGTTTTCTGTTTTATTGACTTTTATTGTTTCTGTCAGAACAGTTACCGTGCTAACGATAGTTAATTTATAGATTATCCAGTCAATAGTTCATTTATTTCTTGAATTATCTCTTTTTGGATGATTATATCAATATT
The DNA here is from genome assembly GCA_026074375.1 of Tanacetum coccineum. Lineage (NCBI taxonomy): Eukaryota > Viridiplantae > Streptophyta > Magnoliopsida > Asterales > Asteraceae > Tanacetum > Tanacetum coccineum. The sequence continues at coordinate 5,639 of BQNB010063417.1, read as the reverse complement.
TGATAACTTACTGGGAGAATTATCCCGCAAACAGCTTAAAACACCAAACAACGCGTTCCGGCACGACAATTTTATTGTCTACACTAAAGTAAAACATTAAAACTATGACATTATTTCTTTTAATATTTTAAGGCTACCGAACTTACTTTTTTACACTTACTTAAAATACAACCTAGTTTATTGGACCTTTGAATCACTACGAGGATCGTCCAGTAGCCCTATAAACAAGATTACCGTCAAGGAACTAAGCAGTGTTCACGACACAAGTCACGTGTCGAATCCTCAAAAATGTTTTGGCCAGACCCAACCCACACCACTGTACCTTTATAGGGAAATCTAAGTTGATGCTAGGTTGAACTTCGTGGAAGAGCTTGTGGAAATCCTAGAGCGTGAAATCAAGAAGTTAAAGCGGTGTAGAATTCCTATCGTTAAGGTTTGATTTCGAAACAAGGCCCTGAATTTACTTGGGAACATGAGGATCAAATGAAACTCAAATACCCACATCTCTTTAGCTCTAGCACTAGTTGAATTTACAAAGATGAAATTATTTTAAGGGGTAAGACGTGTCAACCTTTTTGCGGATTATTTCTAGACTATGATATTCTATTTAGTTACTCTTTTTATTGACTTTTGCTGTTTTACAGTCAAAACAGTTAACCAACTAACGATATTTCAATTTATAGATAAACAAGTCAATAGTTCATTTAATATCGTGAATTATCAGTATTATCATGAGGATGATTACACTATATTTGTATAAGTACCTAGAAGAATTAACCCGCAAACAGCTTAAAACAAAACTAACTCGTCCCGGCATGACAATTTTCCTGTCTACACTAAGTAAAACATTAAACTGTGACATTTAATTCTTTTTGTAGACATTATAAGACTACTAAACTTCTACTTAAAATACAAGAACTTTCGAGTCACGTTTATGCACGAACTAAGAACGTTACATATCCCGACCAAAGATAAAAAATTCAACTAGGATCCCCTCCTAGGATACCATAGTCGACCGGACCCCATGGGAGACAACAAGGCATTTTTTAGCATGTTTGTCTATGCATGCACCTTCCTTATCCTTATTTCAATTTCAAAATCACACACACAACAGCAAATCATAAAGAAAATTTTCTCTCCTCCTCTCTTTCTCTTTAGCTTCGGTTGAACACCCCTCATAAATCATACATTCTTCCATTTTGTTCAAGAATATACAAGCTTAAACACATCCAGGTTTGATTCTAGTAATCATTGGTAGATAAAAACAACGTTTGGGTTGTTTGGTCAAGCTCTAATCTCCTCTTAGAACCCTACTTTGTGAGACTCTAAATTTTACCAATCTTTGTACTTTTGGTAGTCTAATGATGCATAAACACTAGTTGTACACTTAGTTTTATAGAATCAAAAGCTAAAAATTTAGAAAATAATCTATAAGGCTGCGTTTGGTTCGAAAAGAAAAGAAAAAGGAAACAAGGAAAGTATCATTTTGACATTTGGTCGTGTTGGTGAAATAATGTTTTGGGTCGTAAAGGCTTATAGTTTATTTGGCTTATTAATAAGCATTGGTAAGCTTATTTAGGGATTATTTGGCGTCGGCAACAAAAGGAAACAAAAAGAAAGTGGTTTTGGTCATTTAAACTTTCGTCCTATGTTTATATCTTATTTTCATGGCTTATTTTGAGAACTAAACGTATTTTGTAGCTTATCGACTTATTTTTAAGCTCATATGGCTTATTTTGGGCGTATATTATGCTCGGCCCAATAAGGAGCAATTATTTGATACCTGTTGAGGTCATGGCAAATTTTGTAGCTTACGTTCTAGCTTGTTTTAAATGCCATGACCCAACTAAAGCCCACGAACCAACTAAAGCCGAATAGTCCAAAACGAGCCCATTAGGCTCGAGGCTCATGGCTTATTTGGATACACGGCTTATCTTGTTGACTTACAACTTTGCTTATTTGACTTTGATATTTTAGCTTATTGATATTATTGGACTTTCAATATTGGGCCTATTTTGGACTAAAAACAAAAGATAAGGATTCTGGACTAACATTGGGCCTTAAGGCCCAATAAGCGAGAAACTAATAAACTTAAACGTTAAAAATGGACTTTGAAACGATTTATACTTATATATAACAGGATAGTTAATATAGTCGTTTGGAAAAATGTGTTTTAATAAAACGTCATGAAAAAGTAAATTTTGGCATTTTGTCGAGAATTGATTCATTTGAAGGAAAGTGTTTGAAAATAAGGTTTAAAACATTGGAAAGCGTTTTATAAACAAACGGGTCATGCCGAAATTTTATAAAAATATTATACTTAGAAATATTACACTTAAATTATACTTAGAAATATTTTTACAAAAACTTACTTTCTTATAAATATGACAAAAAGACGAAATAATATTTATATTACTATTTTAAATAAATCGACTAAAAGACGAAAATTATATTTCATAATTTTATAAATTATAAAACTCCTACTAATTGTTTAGCGTATTTAAAACGTGTCATTTCTTATTGTTTATATATCTAATTTAGATAACTTGGAATTTTTTGAGTAAATTGTCAGAACATATTTTAAATTACTTATTGTCTATTTATTTATTTCTTATTTACTCTACTTACCTATTTTCTTTAAATAGTATGAATATATACCTAATGTATATACTTCGACGTACTTTCTACGAGTCTAAATTGTCAACCACCACACAACCAATAATACTAAAAACAAGTAATACAAAACGCTTTTAAAACGCTTATGCATCAATTTCAAATGCACATTTCAAACATATATCTGAGTCGGACAAATTGCTAGGTCGTGACTGAACGTCGTTGTACGCTGTTGTTTGACCATCTTATTTTCAAATACTATTCATCCTTGTTGAAGTTGAGTTCTCGTAGCACCACTTTTAAACTATTTTCCTTGGGGGAAAATGATACTCAAATCTATTTTAAACTATTTTACTTATGTGCTAAAACTAATTCTATGCTTTTGGATAATGCTATGTGCCTATAATTGCGTATGTGAATGCTGTTGTATATGTTCATGCATGCTATTGGGTACATAACTAAAAACTATTTAGTTGACCTGTGTAGCTCCAGCTAGTAGGCGATAGGTTCGGAGG
>BQNB010063416.1:0-26951 GCA_026074375.1 Tanacetum coccineum | reverse complement strand
GCAGTAAAGAATTGGAAGACCCCTACGACGCCTTCTGAGATTCGATCATTTTTGGGATTAGCCAGTTATTATCGACGGTTTGTCGCAAATTTTTCCAAAATTGCTAAACTTCTTACCTCGTTAACTCAATAATCAAAAGTATGTGTGGGGTGTGGAGCAAGAAGAAGCTTTTCAAACGCTAAAGAATAACTTGTGCGATGCACCAATATTAACGCTACCTGATGAAGTGGAAGATTTCATGGTTTATTGTGATGCATCAAACCAAGGATTGGGTTGTGTACTCATGCAAAGAGGCAAAGTTATTGCCTATGCATCGAGGCAACTAAAAACCCATGAGAAGAATTATACGACGCATGATTTGGAACTGGGAGCTGTTGTGTTCGCTCTTAAGACTTGGAGACATTATCTGTATGGTACTAAGAGTGTTATCTATACCGATCACAAAAGTCTTCAACACATTTTTGATCAGAAGGAGCTGAATATGCGGCAAAGGAGATGGATTGAGTTGTTTAGTGATTACGAGTGCGAGATTCGTTACCATCCTGGTAAGGCGAATGTTGTGGCTGATGCACTTAGTAGGAAGGAGCGGTTGAAACCTAGACGTGTAAGGGCCATGGCAATGACTGTTCAAATTGGAATGAGAGAAAGGATACAAGTAGCCCAAAGTGAGGCGCTTAGGCAAGAGAATATACTTATGGAGAATCTGCATGGTTTAGATCAGCAGATGGAAAAGAAGGAGGGTGAGAGTTTGTATTTTATGGACCGTATATGGGTTCCATTGATAGGAGACGTGAGAACGATAATTATGGACGAAGCTCACAAGACTAAGTATTTTGTGCATCCGGGAGCTGATAAGATGTACTATGATCTTTGAGATATGTATTGGTGGCCGGGAATGAAGAGAGATATTGCTACTTATGTTAGTAAGTGTTTGACATGTTCAAAGGTAAAGGCTGAGCATCAAAGGCCTTCGAGCTTACTATACAACTTAAGATACCTGAATGGAAGTGGGATAAGATCACTATGGATTTTATCACTAAGTTGCCTAGGTCAAAAAGTAGGCATGACACGATTTGGGTCATAGTCGATAGACTGACTAAGTCGGCTCATTTCCTAGCTATAAGAGAAGACTATAGTACTGAGAAATTGGCAAAGATCTACATTGATGAGATAGTCGCAAGACATGGAGTTCTTGTGTCCGATTATTTCAGATAGAGATGGACGATTTTACGTCGCGTTACTGCAGACTGTGCAAAACGCATTAGGACGGGTTGGATATAGTACGGCTTATCATCCCCTAAACGTAAGGACAAAGTGAGCGTACGAATCAGACATTAGAGGATATGTTGTGGGCGTGTGTAAATGATTTGGGTGTAGCTATATGTTAATCTACCATTTGGCTGAGTTTTCTTACAATAATAACTATCATTCTAGATAAGATGTGGCTCTGTTTGAAGCCTTGTAAGAAGGAAGAGTAGGTCGCCTGTTTTTATGGGCGAGATTGGAGGAAAATAGCTTAATTGACCTAATTGGTTCAAGAAACGACTGATAAAAGTTGTGTTGATAAAGATAAGCTCAAAGCATCGAAGAGAACGACAAAAGAGCTATGGCTGATAATAGACGCAAACCATTGGAATTCGATGTTAGGATATCGATTGATGTATTAAAGTAATCACCTTGGAAAGGTGTATATTCCGTTTTGGGAAAAAGGTAAGTTAGTCAACGAGATACTAGGACCATTTGAGATTCTTGAAAGGATCGGTCCTGTAGCTTATCGATTAAGGTTGCCTGAGGAATTGAGTGGGGTACATGACACGTTTCATGTGTCAAACCTAAAGAAATGTTTGGCGGATGCTAGTTATTCATGTGCATAGTGAGATACAAAGTTGACAAAACACATCGTATTATGTTGAGGCACCTGTGGAAATAATGGATCATGAAGTTAAGAGATTTAAAAGCGTAGTAGGGGGGAGGGGGGGAGATAGCGTTAGTAAAGGTTCAATAAATTCTAAACGTGGTCCTGAAGTTTACTTGGGAAGTGCGAGGATTATATGAAGTCTAAAGTACCCATAAGTGTTTGTTGATCGAGCTATGAATCGGCTATTAAATCTCGGGACGATATTTTCCTAAAGGAGGGGATACTGTGACAACCATGGCTTGAGCAGGTTAGTCAAACCGTTTAGTGTTTGAGATATGTGCATGTTGCAATGAGTGGAATGTGTATGTGATTTTATGTGTTTATGTTGTTTAATATGTGTTTATGATGTTTTGGTAATCAAATCATTAAGCGTGATCATCTCAATGAGATTGGAATGGGGATGAAATTGTTTAAGTCATTTCGTTTCACTTTGAGTGACAAGGAAATTATGATTGAATATTTGAGCGTTTCTGTGTGTAAATGTGTAATATTATTACATATAACGTATTTTTTGATTTAGTAATCCAAAGATAAGTTTAGATTTTAAGTGTAAGTTAAAAAAAATGTAAAAATTCTATTTTTGGAAAGTTAGGTTGAAAATGAAAAGTTAAAAAGTTATTTTTAAAAGTCTAGTGAATTTCGTTTATGCAAAGGTATAGTCAAATTAGTTAAGTTTTATAAAAAATTTAAGGAAAACAAGTAGTATAAATAATTTAATAAATAAAAAAAAAAAGGCCATGTTTGCGGCCCGTATTTATAAAAAAAAGGGGGGGGGAAGAATTGTATTAGAAATCAAACTCTTAATTAGCTATAACTAAGAAATACTTTAGGAGCCTATAAATACAAAAAAATAAAATCCCTAAGCCCCTCATTTGTTCGACCGATCTAGGGAAGAGAAGAAGAAGAAGAATTTTAAGTGCTTGATATGTATTTTTCAAAACCTTGTTTAATATCTAGTCTTTAATTCTTAATTAATGTAATCTAGCAAGATAGATTAGGGTTTTAATCCATGTAATTTTCGGCTAGGTTTAGATTAGGGTTTTAATGTGTTCTGAAATTTTTTTTTTTAAAAAATGATGTAGAGATCATTGTTGTATCATTCGTTTGATTGTTTTTCAGATTGGGTTAGTCGGTTAGGGCTTGATCTTTAGATATAGTCATTTTAATTCACTGCAGAAAATTAGGCAGTTTTGTAACGGTCATAACTCAATCATAAATTATCAAATAAACAATTTACAATATACTGTAGATAACCTCAGAGAGTCTACTTTCCAGAAACGTTGGTCTCGTGAGTTTTTATAGTGGGGAAGTGGGTCAAAAGGTCGTTACAAAATCAGTGTGTAAAAACTGATGACAAATTCAGTTTTGGTTTTGATTTTTCTAAAAATACTTAACATCTAGTTAAGAACAAAAACACGAGGAGTTAAGTTATATATTGTGTGTGACCCATGAATTTTTTCTAAGTAGGTTATGAAGTTTAAGTTGGTTATATAACGTCATACTTTTAAGGGGTCAGATTCTGGACGAATTCTGGACACTTTGGATTAATGAATTTCTTAATGGGGTAATTTGTAAAAGGTAATGGTTTGGAGAGCTATGAGAGGTTCATAAAAATATAGTACATGGAGAATTTTTGGTTTGAATGTGATAGTTGTTTAAGTGGTTCGTTGTATGACGCGTAAAGTAGGTATAAAATTTCACGCTCATAACCAAAAAAATTAAGTGTAAGCATTGAAGTTAAATGGCATAATTAGGATTTGAAAAGAAAAAAATCAAGTATAGAATTATGGTAGATAGCTTAGATATCCATCTATTTAGTTACATCAATAGTGAATGCCTAATTAATGGTAGCTTTTGTGTGCTTAAATTGTTAGATTATTCTGTGAAGTGTTTTGAGAAGACTTTTGTTAGAATTCTTTGGGAAGCTAAGATCAGGTGAGTTTCATAGTCCCTCTTTTTAATGGTTTTAAATTGGGATGGAAAAAGATGCTAATGTTTTGGAAAATGTTTTGAATTTTGTGATATATGTGTTTTGATTAACGTGTGGACATTATGTGACTGATATGGCTTGTTGTTGCATATTTGTGTTATGTGTTGAGATCATTTAATATGGGGTGAACAACTCACAGATCGTTAATTATGAGCTAGATCTAACTCAGTGAATTGGTATGGGTCCAGGCCTAAATATAAGTTTCATCTGGTAGACTTTTAGGTGCGTAATTGACGTATGTGGGATCGGAGGGGTACGCCTACCCAGTATATGTATTGGTTGAATTGATATGGTGATTTGGTTGCATGTTTAGACATAAGTTTCATATGTTTAGCATAATTGTCCTATAATTGTTTTTTGATAATCAACATAATTGGTTGAAAGGTTTATAATGTGAGTCTAAATCCTAATGACTCCTCACCAACCAATTTGCTGTTTACTTTTTAAGCATTATTTTAGATGAGCTTCATGAGAAAAATGAGTTAAGAGCAGTGGCTAAGCGACTGCTAGATTGCCTTGGAGTTCCTCCGAGTTTGTTTATGTTATTGCAATGGATTTTTGTTGAATTGTTATTTGATCTATTATGAGCGTGAGAATATTGGTTTCTTGGTATTTGTTGAGACCCACTTTGCATTAAAGCCAGATAGTCGTTCTTTGGTTTTCGGTATTGTTTTTATGACACATTGTGTCTTATTACTTAGTTGTGTCAATTAGTATTTCTCTAAAGATGAACACCATTGTGTTGTGATGATATCCATGACGTTACGCCTCGTGTTTTCGCCTTGGCGGGGTGTGACATCGCTTCTGATCCTAAAACTGCTGACCCTGAAACTATTGACAAGTACTATAAGATTGTCAATCTTGAGCAAGAGGTTGCATGTCTTATGGTATCGAGTATGTCTCCAGACCTACAGAGGACTTTGCAGAAATACAATGCATTTGACATGATGAATGAACTGAAAACTATGTTCAAAGAGCAGGCTAAACAGGAAACTTTTTGAAATATGTGCAAAGCATCACGCTTATGTAACAGAGGATGGTCAGTCAGTAAGCTCCAATCTCTTAAAGATGAAGAGCTACTTGGACACCTTGGAATGCCTAGGCTATGAAATGCCCAATGAACTTGGTGTTAGTCTTATCTTGAATTCTCTCAACATGGACTATGAAAAGTTCGTTCAGAACTATAACATGCATAGCATGTGGAAGACGATAGCTGATATTACATGTAATCTGAAACTTCATGAAAAAGGTATTTCAAAGAAGGCTGAAACTCCCGCTGTGATGGCTATATGGGAGGGTAAGATCCAGAAGGACAAGAAGAAACTGCGAGGGGCAAAGTGTGAGGACAAAGGAAAGACTAAGCTTACTTATACTCCCAAGCCTAAAATCCCACTGCCGCCTAAGAGAGATAATTCGATAAAGGACTCTATCTGCCACCACTGTAATGAGGTGGGTTACTAAGAAGAAATGTTTCGTACCTACCATGCTATTAAAAAAGAGCAAGAATCTAACGTGGCTAGTACTTTTAAAAAATATATATATCACGTAGCTTTCACTATAGAACTCTGTGCTTTTCCTAATAAGACGTGGGTGTATGATACGGGTTGTGGAACTCATGTCTGTAATACGTCGTAGGGACTTAGAGAAAGCAGGAAGTTGAAACATGGAGCTTTAAGTTTGTACATAGGAAATGGAATGTGTGTAAAAGTTGAAGCTATCGGATGTTTTGATTTAATTCTTCCTAGTGGTTTAATAATTGTATTAGACAACGCTTCTTTTGCACCTACTGTTACTAGGGGTGTTGTTTCAATTTCCCATTTGGTTAATAATGGTTATACTCATACATTTATGAATTATGGTATTTCTGTTTCGAAAGATAATGTGGTTTATTTTAATGCAATTCCACAGGATGGTATTTATGAAATAGATATGCATAATCTTTATCTGAATGTTAGTTCTATGTTTAATGTTAGCAACAAAAGATCCAAACATGTGTTGGACTCTTCTTATCTATGGCATTGTCTTCTTGGTCATATAAACAAGAAACGCATGAACAAGCTTTAGCATGATAGGATCTTGCAACCCACTTACGATGAATCACTTGAGAAATGCAAGTCTTGTATATCTGGGAAGATGGCACGCAAGCCTTTTCCACATCAAGTAGAAAGAGCTAAGGATCTATTAGGACTTATACACACTCATGTATGTGGCCCTTTTAGAACTGTGTCAAGAGAGGGTGCTAGTTACTTCATCACCTTTACAGATGATTTCAGCTATTATGGTTATGTTTACTTGATGAAACATAAACATGAGGTGTTTGAAACATTTAAGGTCTTTTAGAATGAAGTTGAAAATCAACTCAGTAAAAAGATAAAGGCGATTCTATCCGATCGAGGAGGCGAATACCTGAGTCATGAGTTTGTTAATCACATGAAAAGTTGTGGTATTGTATCCCAACTTACTCCACCTTATACACCACAACATAACGGGGTGTCGGAAAGGAGGAATTAGACTTTACTTGATATGGTTCGATCCATGACGAATCTAACAACTCTGCCAAAATCCTTTTGGGGATAAGCTCTCGTGTGTGCAGCTCGCATTCTTAATATGGTTCCAACCAAGAAGGTTGAAAGGACGCCTTATGAAATATGGCACGGGAAAGCTCCCAACTTGTCCTACTTAAGGGTTTGGGGTTGTGAGGTACTCGTGAACGAGACACGCTTGACAAACTTGATCCTAGATCCATTAAGTGTATCTTCGTAGGATACCCAAAGGAAACAATGGGTTACTACTTTTACTATCCACTCGAGAACAAGATTTTTGTTGCTCGAAATTCTGAGTTCTTTGAGAATAGCCTCATGGTACAAGAAGCGAGTGGGAGTCATGGACTTCTCGAATCGAGTGGGAGTGACGGATGACTTGAATTATTTTAAGAAGAAGATACACAACCTTCTGAAAATACTAGCAAAATGCATAATGAGGTCGCGCCTATTGAGGTCGAGCCCCAAAATGTTAAAGTTCCTATTCGTAGATCCGCAAGGATACCTCAAGCACCAGATATGGCTTCTATGTTGATGTTGAGGAATATGAATTAGGGGATCTTAATGAACCACCTAATTACAAGGCTGCATTATCAAATCCTGAGTTTAACAAATGGCTTGAAGCTATGAATACGGAAATGCAATCCATGAAAGATAACCAAGTCTGGGTATTGGTTGATCTTCTTTCTAATGGTCGAACTATTGGGATTAAATGGCTTTTCAAGAAGAAGACTGACATGGATGGCAATGTACACACCTTTAAAGCTCGTATTATAGCAAAAGGCTATACCCAAACCTACGGTGTAGATTATGGGGAAACCTTCTCTCCCGTTGCAGACATTAGAGCTATAAGGATTTTTTAGCCATAGTCGCGTTCTATGACTATGAGATTTGGCAAATGGATGTCAAAATCGCCTTCATGAACGGTCACTTAAGCAAGGACGTATATATGGTGCAACCTGAGGGGTTTGTGGATCCGAAACATCCCAACAAAGTATTCAAACTTCAGTATTCTATTTATGGATTGAAGCAAGCATCTAAAAGTTGGAATAAAAGATTTAATGTAGAAATCAAGAAGACTGGTTTTATTTAAAATCCTGATGAGCCATGTGTATATCTCAAAGCTAGTGGGAGTAATGTTGCGTTTCTAATCTTGTATGTCGATGAAATATTACTCATGGGAAACAACATTACAATGCTGCAAGAAGTTAAATCTTAGCTTTGTAAGTGTTTTTCTATGAAAGACTTAGGAGAAGCAGCATACATCCTTGGAATCAAGATCATACGTGATAGATCTAAGCAGTTGATTGCTCTTAGTCAAAGTGCTTATCTAGAGAAAATCTTAAAGAAATTTTAGATGGAAAACTCCAAGAAGTGGTATACTCCAATGATAGAAAAGCCTGACTATAGAAAGTCCCAAGGTGCTAAAACACCTAGTGAGGTACAACGTATGCAAAGAGTTCCTTATGCTTTGGCTATAGGTTCAATCATAGTCATTTTTAGAAAAATCCTGATGAGATTAACTGGACTGCTGTTAAAGCTATTCTTAAGTATTTGAGGAATACTAAAGATATGGTTCTTGTGTATGGGGCAAAACCTGAAGCTGAGCTAAAAGTATCTTGTTATGCTGATGCCAGTTTTCAAACAGATAAGGACGATACCAAATCCCAAACGGGATATGTGTTCGTACTTAATGTTGGAGTCGTGGATTGGAAGAGTGCCAAGCAAAGCACTACTGCTATGTCTTCTACAAAAGCTGAGTACATTGCTGTTGTTGAAGCATCAATGGAAGCCGTCTGGATGAGAAAATTTATTGATGGACTTGGAGGTGTCGTGCCATCGAATAAACGACCCATGTAGATGCTATGTGACAATGAGCCCGCAATAGCGATCATCAATGATCCCAGAATTTTGAAGGGAGCCAGACATTTTCAGAGGAAATATCACTACATTCGTGAAGTAATTCAAGAACGTGAGATTATCCTTAAGAAAGTTCACACAACGTAGCTGACCCGTTTACAAAACCAATGTCGTTCAATAAGCATTATAAAATGCTATGGCGATTGGAATTGTTCCTGCTAGTAGTCTCATGTAAATCTGTGATGTATTAGTTAGTATTTGGATAATGGGATGTAAAACGATAATTATTTTAAATGAATTAATATACATGGTATATTGTTTGTATTTCATAATAATTATGTCCTATATTTGCATGTTTATATCTATGAATGTCTTGTATCATTCTAAAGCTTGTCTGGGCCTGTTCCTGTTCTCTTTGAAAGTTTGGTTAGAGTAGGGAAATGGATTTTTGGTGTTGAGTTGTGGTGAATTTTAAGAGTTTGGACTCCGATCATGAAATTGTTTGGCAAATGTGGGGTTTGTGGTGTACAAAGTATGGATAATTATATTGGTGTGAAAATGGGGGGGGGTGGGTGAATAGGTTTATTAAACATGGTTTTAAAGTCATGTTATATCCTTAGATTAGATGCAAGCGGGTTTTGCATGTATGGTTAACCTTTCTTGATTATAGTCCTTCAACTATGGGCCTGTTAAAAGGTAGTCCATAAAGGGCTATTTTTCAGAATGGTATTGAAGTACATGAAGGAAACTTCTGTAGGTCCAAAATAAGATTTGTCTTCCACATCTGGTAATATAACTTACTGGGCCCCCTATTGGGTTGATCAATATTTTTGCATGGCCGTCGCCAAAGGTAGTTAAGAGAATCCTTTTAACAATTTGGAGAATCTAAACCCAATACAGATGCAGAACATAAATCATTAAGACTATGGAATGAACTATTGATCCCTATCACATATTTAACATTGTATTCAAAACACAAGGATAGGACGGACTAAACCATTGAAAAGCTGAGTTATTTAAACCAAAACTGCATACTCCGACGTTTTCTTGGGAGCATGTGATGATGTGCTTAAGACAAGTTCTCAAGGTTTATTATAGTTATATTATATGACAAAGACATTCGCAAGTGGGAGTTGTTGGATTGTCATCATCATACATACATTCTATAATACCAGCTTGAATACGTGGGCCTAAAACGATCACACAATTACTCTAGTATCATTCTATTAATGTTTATAATAATATATTTGTATATTTATTATTTTAAATATAATATATGATTTAACCGAAAGAACAATAACGTCGTATTAGGTCTTATGATACAAAAACAAATAAGTTTTTTTTATTAGCTTTAATTAATGTGTAATTAAATGTAATTAACCATAAATAAAGGAAAAGTCAACACCATGGGGTATTTTCCCTTGGTTCGACCAGCCTAAAGCCCAAGGAAGGGTGGGATTGGGTTTTGAGCTACTAGTGAATTTCAATTTCATAAAGGTCTTAAACAAGGAGATCCTCTATCGCCGTTCCTTTTTATATTAATCATGGAAAGCCTTCATCTCTCCTTTCAAAAAGTAGTAAACAAAGGCATTTTTAAAGGAGTTTCTATTGGTTCGTCGTTGCAATTATCTCATCTATTTTATGCCAATGATGTTATTTTTATGGGAAAATAAGTGATTCGAATATTACTAATATTGTGCATGCGCTAAATTGCTTTCATAAAGCATCAGGTCTTCGTATGCATTTACATAAAAGTATATTGTTGGGGGTTGCAGTTGAGAATGAAAAAGTAATTAGAGCCGCGGAAAAAATTAGGTGTTTGATGCTAAAGACGCCTTTTTCTTACCTTGCCATTAAAGTAGGTGGATTGGTGTCTCGTATAAATTCTTGGGACGAGATTGTGGATAGTCTATGTTCTCGCCTCTCTAAGTGGAAGATTAAGACTCTCTCAATCGGTGGAAGATTAACCTTCCTGAAATCGGTCTTGGGTTCGACGCCTATTTATTATATGTCTATGTTTAAAGTCCCTTCTTAGGTGTTAAATAGAATGGAAGCTATTAGATGTCACTCCTTTAACGGGGCTGAGTCTCACGAGAAGAAAATGTGTTGGGTTAAATAGAGTAGTGTTTTGGCGTCAAAGCGATCAGAAGAGAAGTGGGTGGGGTGGCGGGATGGGCTGTCGGGTGTTCGAGTTACTTTGCTTTAAATCGAGCGTTGATGTTTAAATGGGTGTGGCGTTTTCGTAATGATGGTAACTCAATGTGGGCTTGGTTTATTAAAGCAATGTATGGTAAAGATGGTAATCTCGGTACAGTAGCTAAAAGGTCTCACCCTTCTGCATGGATAGATATTGTTAATGAATTACACAAGCTTAAAAATCAAGACTCGGATCTTATTAGTTTGATGAAGAAAAAAGTTGGTAACGAAGTCGATACGTTATTCTGGGAGGAAGTTTGGAGGGGTGATAATATGTTCAAATCTTGTTTTCCTAGAGTGTATGCACTTGAATCTGATAAGTCAATTACGGTGGCTGCTAAATTGGCACATGATGATTTGGGTTCTTCTGTGTGTAGGATGCCGAGGGACGAAGCTGAGTTGATGCAATTTTCTGAGTTGAAGACGACTTTTGCTGGTTTGCAGCTGCCTATGATTCATGACAGATGGTTATGGTCTATTGTAGGTTCAAGGGATTTTTCTGTTGCTTCGGTGAGAAAGTATATAGACGATCATCAGATAGTAGGTAACTCTTCTATAGCTCGTTGGGTTAAAGCGGTTCCGATAAAAATAAATATTATGGCTTGGAAAGTAAGGTTCGATTATCTCCCTACTCGGCTCAACCTTTCTAGAAGAGGTTTGGATCTCCAATCCATTTTATGTCCGATGTGCAATAAGGAAGTTGAATCCAATCCATTTCATGGTGGGATGTATGTTACTCGGAGTTTTCATCGTATGAGGAATGGTTAGATTGGTTGTTAAACCTTAAGATGCATTCTAATCGTAGAGTTATCTTGGAAGGCATTCTATACATAATGTGGTGGCTTGTGTGGAGTTTTCAGAATAAATGTCTTTTCGGTCAGGTTCTCCCTCAAAAGCGGTCATTTTTGATGAAGTTGTTAATCGGTCATTTTATTGGTGTAGATATAGATGCAAGACTAGTTTTAGCTGGGTAGATTGGTTTAAAAACCCTTATCTTGTTTCTTTGTAATGTTTTATCTAGCTTATTGCTAGTTGTTGTTTAATAAATCCGCCGTTCCAAAAAAAAACATCTGAAGCTATTGAAACAGGCTAGTCAACCTTAACGGAATTTTGCTTCGACATTCAAGTTATTGATCAAGATTTCTATTAACTTGCTTTTAAATTTGTTCCGGCCCATTTAAACAAAGTAAATAAATATTGTGTATAAACTTGTTTATTTCATGTAAACTAGTTCGAGTAAGATACCTCCTCCGGTTTTGTACCCTGAATGTTTGTTGTATTATTATTAACTTTTTCCAAATGTCTCAAATCATAATTTTTTAGCTTTCCTAATATGTATTAAATTAAAGGAAAATGTTGTCTAATAGTAACAAAGCTTGATGACTGTTCCAATTAAGTCACTTAAACTTTAAATTAATCACAAAAACCATTCAAGTTTCAATACTGTTTTATTATTGTGTAATTGTTAAAAAAACCATTTTTAAAATATTCACGTGTGTATTATTTGGTTGTACTATAACAATAAATACCCACTCATTAATTTCATTAACATCAACCAACTTTATATACAACCAACGTATGCACATGTGAAAAGAGATACTAGTATACGTCATAAAATAATAATCAAGTTTGAAAAG
The DNA here is from genome assembly GCA_026074375.1 of Tanacetum coccineum. NCBI lineage: Eukaryota > Viridiplantae > Streptophyta > Magnoliopsida > Asterales > Asteraceae > Tanacetum > Tanacetum coccineum. The sequence goes on along the minus strand of BQNB010063416.1, from coordinate 14,810 downwards.
TGTTCTATTTTAACCACTTAAATATAAAAAATACATAATAATAGAACACTATCAAAACTTTGAGTGACTAAAATAAAACATTTTTTAAACTTGATTATTATTTTATGAGAATAAAAAAAAAAGTTGTGATGACTAAATTGAAACAAACTGAAAGTTGTTACTATTTCATGATTTTAACCCTTAAATTAATCGAAAATCCATATAAGGAATATCAGACTATTATACTTCATCCAAGAACTTCCTTTAAATTCATCACACATTTTATTTGCGTACATAAATTATTCGCATCAAGCAAAGTTCATTTATATCAATTTTAAGCTTCGTTGCGTTTGATGTTGATTTCTTCTTTGTGTACTGCCTATGTTCTTCTTTTAATAAAGCCATCTTTAAAAAAAAAAAAAAAAACTTCGTTGCGCTGCCGAATTTAATTCTCAAAGAAGTGAAAAAACGATAGGACTATAAATAAAATTCGTTTACCCGAGTTATTTTCGGAAGGAGAAAAGAATTAAGAGAAAAATTTGTGAACTTTCAGATTTCGTATTAAATAATTCAAAATTAAACATTTTTGTATCAAAATCTAAAAGATATATTGATAAAAATTGCGTCGTAAGATTTTTTGAGTATACTAATCAAATTCGGTTTAGAAGACCTTTCACCTTTGCCCGTACACACTAGATAATGGATATTTTTCAGTGTCATTTTTACTACATATCCTCCTACACGTACAATAATATTTTATATTTTTTCTTCACTTATTATTTTTTTTATCCAAATTATCAGTTTTGACACTTGTCAGAATCTTTTGAGTAAAAATATATGTAGACACAACTAATAGGAGAACATATCATTTCTCTTACTTTTTATTCTTTTTTTTAAAGATAAAATTAATAGGTTTCATGTAAGAAAAATATCTGAATTGCATAGTAGAAAAGATAAAAATTACGCGTGTGCATTACCAAACAAGCACCGTGGAGTTTTATGAGTAAAAGCGTACAGAAAGTGCCCCTTAAAAGTTTGACGTGGCATTAATATTATTCATCAAGTGGGTTAAGCTTTAAGTGACTAGTATTAATAAAAAAGTTAGATTATATTCTCTTAAAGCCGACTTGATTTACTCCGTATAAGTTTTTATCCTTGAATTGTACATGTGCGTTATCTGATTATGATGGGATCATATCATCATATGACATATCCACGATCTAATAGGCTTTCAACTTGAAGTGACACTGGCTGCTCTAAAGTTTATTATTGAATGATCTTACTCACAGCTTATAAACAAAAACATTGCATGTAAGCTATATGGCTATATACGACCTAATATACTACGTACTAGATTACTAATGATTTACTAGCACTTTATACCTTTATTATGATGTATATTGTAGTATAAATTTCATAAGATGTTGACATCAAATCAAAACGTGCGACACTTTTACCTAAACTTGTTCATTAACAAAATAAGTTATTACAGTACTATATATTAGCAAGTCATTTATTTTCATTCAATTCTTTGTTTAATGTGTACATATCATTAGTACATAAGTACCTGCATGCATATGTATGTATGCTAAACGCACATGATTCTAATACATCTAATGAAAGAATGACGAATCACAAAACGAGCAATAGTGAAAATATTTGGGTAGGCGAGACTCCTCTTTTTACAAGGTACAATCGGCTCTATCATCTTGATCAAGACAAAGATTGTCTTATCATTGACCGTATTAATAATGGGCAATGGTCTTGGAATTGGTCTCGGACCAATCTTGGTGTTAAAAATCTTGCCTATTTATGTGACATGTTAAATGAGATCGGTCAACTCACAACTGAGGTGTATGCGCCCTTGGACACCTGCCTTCGATTGTGGTGGCTCAACGAGTTATATATTGCTGGAACCATCGGTCTCCACAACTTTAACCTACATCGAATTGGGTTGCTACTTTTATATTCTATAAATCTATGTCGACATATTTAATGAGAACGATGAAACATATATTTCGTGGATTCGAGTCTTTAATTTGTGCATATCTTGTATGAACTAATCGTACTTTGTAATTTCGTCCCTTAATATATAAAACAAGCATAGTTGTCCGCGCGTTGCTGCGGGGCGGTGTTTCTTTTATCATAGATGTGGGTGCTTTTTTTTTTAAATTTGTATGTTATGCTAATTTTTTAAAGGTTATGTGTTTAAATGTTGTTTTTTTGGCTATTTGGGTTTACTTTAATATAATTTTATGAGATTGGGTAAATATGTGTTAAGCATGATTGCATTGACTCTATTGTACTTTAAGTTTCTAGCGTCTTGCTAGACTCTTTTTTATATATATTCCATCTTTGCCGTTCAAAATAAAAAAACGTACGTCTTGCTCTTAGTCTTTGCTACTCGTTGCTCTCATCTTGCCCCTAGTGGCTATTGAGAAAACCTGATTCAAACAAAAAGTGTGGCAAACAAAAATTAAGTGTCAAAAAGTTATAATGTGGTTCACACGATTAGAGTGATGATCCTATGTTCAGAAGGACCACAACTGAGGTGTATGCGCCATTGGACCCCTGCCTTCGATTGTGGTGGCTCAACGAGTTATATATTGCTGGAACCATCGGTCTCCACAACTTAACTAACATCGACTAGGGTGCTCTTATATTTATAAATCTATGTCGACATATTTAATGAGAACGATGAAACATATATTCGTGGATTCGAGTCTTTAATTTATGCATATCTTGTATGAACTAATCGTACTTTGTAATTTCGTCCCTTAATATATAAGATAAGATTTTCTCATTTGAAATTTTTATATGTGAGCATTTTAGTGGAAGAATTCTGAAACCTAGTATGTACGATGAACAATCTATACAAAATATGCGAGTGGATAAATTATTGTACCATACTAACCGAATGCGAATCAAGTACATGATCATTCGAACAATGAATCTAAATCATTGTAAACAAGAAAAATACCGAAAGGAGGTGTTGGAATCCACCTCACACTTGCTCCACGAGGTCGATGATTTGATCAACTTGATACTTTTTACTCAGATGGAAGGTTGTCGAATCGAGTCATGATGTACTCTATGTGGTTTTCTTGCCTTCCCCGCCCATTATCTTCTCCGACCCGATGAATAAGGCTTTTTGATAGATAGAAAGCTCAAAAGTAAAAGAAAAAATAAAATGCATTCTATGATATGATGTTTTTTGGTGCAAGTGTGTTATCCTTCATTGATTAATAATTAGCTCAATAAACGATTTTAAAGTGTTTGTATGTTCTTATGGATGCATAATACTAATCATAGATACACATGTGAATAATATCGAGCTTAATAAGTGCAGCTATATTTTACACTTGGCTATTTTGAACAAAATTAGTATAAATTTTCAACAGACCTTCAAAATATAAGTGATACATACAAGAGACTTAACAATTCGGGCAAAATTTGATGCTAAAAATAAAGCCTTTTTTATTAGTTTATCGGTTATGATTCGACCAAGAGACCATAAAAACCCTTCAAAGTTAATTGAGTGATTGTTGTGAAGAGATTCATATCAAATCAAAAAGGGGTGTCAAGATTCGACTTAATCACTTTAGGATTTGTTTTAATTTTTGGGACTGTCATTTACATCAAGACCTTCAAGTGTTTTGATTCGTCATCCCTCCATGTAAAAAGCTAAAACCTACATCTAAAGATAAACATAACATGATCTTTAATCAAGATAGATTATTTTCAAGTTTAAGGTTGGTTTCTTTTATTTGCACTTTTTGACCTTTATGTTATTAAAGATGTAGGCAAATATGAGAAAAGATATCAAACTCATGACACCGGTGAGCGACAACAAAATTAGTATGTGTATATGCACCCCTCAAAGGAGTCGAAGCTCGGGGCCACAAGACTAGATCGAGCAACCTAATAACATAAGATCATCTTCTTGCCCAAAATATTGTCAACACACACTTCCTTGACCTGTGTTGGGAGACTTTGCCCATTTTGTTGTCTAACCAAACCTTCCTCATCAATTTTCATGTCGCATTAACTTATAAAACTCGGAGATTAGTCATTATATATATATATTTGTAAAACATGTATAGTTTAACTTGACACTTATTAACGAGATCACATCATAATAAGCGTTTGTATTTCCAATAAACAACCGGTTTTAAGTTCTAAGAGGCTTTACTTTTAATTGCTTAAATGAATCATACAAAACACTCATAAAACACTATATCTATTACTGTATTTCACACGAAGTGGAGTTGCCTTCAAATGTTATAGCAATTTGTATATATTCTTCTTTAGTCATATCAAACAACATTTGATAACGACTTTTTCATCCCACCAACTCAACAAGTTGTGTCAAAATAAAGTTTGTTACAATGATCACATACATTTGTGTGTGTATGTACGGAAATTTATAAAAAAGGATGTTCGATAGTGTGGGTTGTTGAATATGCTTTGTAACTAGGGGTGTTGATCAGTTCGGTTATCGGGTTGTTCGGTTAGTTTGGTTCGGTTAAAGAATTTTGGTTCAATCCGAAAATCGAACTAGAATTCAACCGAACCGAACCGAAAACCGAATTTGAATTTGGTTCGGTTTTTTGGTTGACTCGAATAACCCGAATTACACCATTTTTTTTAAAAAATTACATAAAATTATTATTTCAAGCATAAAAAATGTTATTTATATAAGGATAAATTTTTAATATTCTTTATATATATAAATAGATATAAATATATATATATTTATTTATATAAATTCAGTTTTCGGTTCTGATTGTCAAACCCATATCCAACCCAAAAACCGAATTTCGGTTCGGTTCGATTTTAATAAATTCGATTCGGTTATTAGTTCGGTTCTGTTGTGTTTTCGGTTTATTCGGTTTTTCTGCTCACTTGTAACCATTGTTATGTGCTGTATTGCATTACATGTGTGTCTACTTGATTACAACATTCGAATCTTGTTTCTTTCTTAGATAACTATAGTCAAGAAGCAAACGTACCACATGACGACACTCGAACGATTGGGTGGGGTTGGGGGGACCGTCGTTACCACAAAGATCCGCTCCCAGAAACACCTATATAAGCTCACTTTCTGTTGAGATGCTGCTAGATTTAGGATTAATAATAATAGTCATTTATGACATTTTATCATATATATGAAACAAAATATGAGGAAACCTTATGAACATGACGTCCAAGATTCGGAACCGATACTCATTCTGTCCTTAAAACAACGCCCAATCCAGGAAAAAATTATTTTACAATGTTGGTGGGCGAAAGTATATCAGGTCACAAATTCTTAGCTTTAGATGTATACTGAACATTAACAAATATTGCTATGTGAGTGATTACCAAAAAAATGTTCTCTATACATGGAGATGTTACACAATTAAATGTCACAATCCCCATCGACTCCAAGGCCAACTCCCAGTTTTTTCACTTGTGACTTTTTCATCATCAAAAGATACTGTCTTTTTTTTACTGGAATGAGACATGCTTTCATTGATGTTCCGCAGTTGATCTCTAACATCTTCACTATATGCTAGTAAACGGTCGTATTCTGCATGAAGTCCTTCCAATTGATTTTTCAGAGCAGTACAATCGGCTCTTTTAGACTGCAATTCTTGCTCCTTTATATTACATTTAGACTCCAGCTTTGTGATCTCTGTTTTCAAACCAGAAATCTTTGTTCTTATCAAGTTCGCCTCCATAGCACTTATTTTCTTACTCTCTTCATAAGCCTGGTTTTGTTTCTGTGCAGTAACTATCCAGTCTGTAACCATGACAACTTCTTTGATGTATTGGTGTAGGTTGTGTATTGTCAACAAGAGGAAAAGAGAGAAGCCTGCATGAATTCATGATTTTACCCGTGTTAACCAAAAAGATTAGTATAAGTAGTGCAGCAAAGATTATGACCTGGATAGAGTTCCGAATCATTATTATTAGGGTTGTAAAACTGAAATGTTATTATTACTACAGAAAACCGCAGATAATTCCATTTGTGACATAGGAACATGCCTAAGAGGAAACTATTATTTTTCTAAGGGGAAGAGGGGGGAATAACGTTTTATTTGAGAGGACCAAATTTTACAAAGGGTTGATACATGCTAGTTAATCACATCTAAAGTCAATCACTAATAACAACAGAGTTCGTAAGATATAACATTAACACAAGTTCATCCGGATCTAAGCAAGATTATAATGTGTTTACAGCAGTTTCTTTCAAGTATCCAGGTGCACTACAAAAAGCATAAATTGTTATTACTCCTTATAAAAGAATAACACATGTCGATTCATCCATATTAACATCATGAAAGAGAACTGAAATTGAGCTGATATACAGCCAAAATACTAGGATCCCCAAAGATGCTTGGGCACAACTGAGTGTAGAAATCACTTAAACTACTCTGATAAGTCAAGGCTACCGGACTGGCAAAGAGTTAACTATCCCCTACCGCTTGGATAAGCAACTAGTGGTCTCCCGGGAAATCACAGGCATACATTAATCTCTCTTAATATCTGTTCATCAATGGATATTTGAACCCTTGTCTTAGTGGGACGCCTTCTACTTTTTGAGTAATTGGCTAATTGCATACACAGAACAATCTACATGTATGGTATGAATATTTTAATTAACATGTGTTAGCATAATTTAAAATAACTTATAAGTGAAGCGCTTGACCGCTTGTACTTCTGCTTAGGTAATTAATTCTAGGGGTCACTAAACCATTTAACTAAACTTAATGCGTCTTAAAACATTGTATAAAAACAGCATAGATATTGACAAAAAAGATCAGTTTACCAAGTAAGCAAGCGTGTTGAGATTGGCATTATTATGAACGAAAAGGGAAAACACACTTTACAAAGATCTCCAATACCAAAATTTCCTAATAATCCAAAAGACAGCAAAGATATCCACTTGATGACTCGCGTGGTGGAGGCTAGTTCCCATCAAAACAATCTTGATCAGAAGAATAGAAAATGTCGTCCTTTACTTGATCATCCCACTAAAATGATCTTATCACGCAAGGGTTGAAGAAAATACTTCCATCGTTATCTAGTATGGAATGTTACGCCAACCCCTTGGGAACCTATTGGACATACAAGGTGACACTTGAACTTGCAATCTATGCGGCTTGAAAGCAAGAGTAATATATCGTCATGGGGACCATCAATTCTGCAGTTTACTAACACAATATAACTCAATTTGAGTTAATTTTTCTTGTAATCCCCGTAAGAGGCCTAAGGCCTTGGCAACAAAACCTATAACGTATATTTTCAAGTCGAAACTATTTCAAACTAACATAGCCGGTTGTTTGACACTACATTTTCAATATGATTATGTGATATCAAATAGTCAGAATCAGATCAATCAGTTTCATGAAAGAGATTAATATGCAATACATTTTCTTATGCTTATTAAGATACTCAAGTAACCAGTACTTCGAATTTTTAGCATATTCTTCAAAAACTCCAAAACAAGGGTGTTTAGGATTGTTTATTTTTTCTACTAACTTCCTAAAATAAAACCAGATAAGACATAATTCTCCTGCATATTTCGGGGCAAAATAAGCAAATTTCAATAAACTGCTTAACTCAAAGCGATTATACAAGATGAAACTGAATTATGTTGTTACCCTCACATCTAACCTAAAAAATGGTCCCATTGCCACTTTCTAACAAAATATTCTTTTTCAGGTCTTATCGCATTTTTCACCTCATAAGCAAATCCAAACACTATTTCCTGAATGCTAATGTGCGTTTTCTTATAACCCAAATAAACAAGCAATCCCAAACACCCTCTGATTCTCCACTATCTATTCACCATACCCAAACACTATAAGCGAGTTCAAATCACAATCATTAATAATCACTCTCAAACAATCAACCACCACCAAGGTGGCCTAGTGATCAGACACCCTGATGTCCTCACAAGAGGAGGTCTTCTTGAAGGTGACTAAGGAATATTGAATGATGAAACGCCGTAGGTATTATCTTTCATTGATCATATATTTTATAATATATACATAGAGTCCAAGAAACCTTAAATAGACCCTGTCCACAACTTGACTTCGGCCAACTACTATCTATCACCTAAGGTGGGGTGTAATGGGAGAGGTGAAGTAGGGTGAAGGCGAGGTGAAACCATTACGGCTATAAATGTGAAGGTAAGGTAGTGCGTTGGAAAACTAATGTGGGAGTTGAGGTGTAGGTGACCATTACACCAAGCCTAGGGAAAGCGTCGGAAACGCTTACATCTGAGTCAAATACTCGCCGAGCATCGTCTGTTTACCCGTTAACTCTCAGACACCCAATGCAAATACGTAGCTCAAACTAATAAATAACATATCATTATCACCAACAAAAAAAAAATAACAATTCAAATAATTAAATCCCACAAATTCAAATAATTAAATTACCCATGAGAGAAACTTGCAGCACAAGATAAGCATGATTAGCAGAATCACAAGCATCAAATAAACCATAAACAATGTACATCATCACTATAATTAAGATTGTTACAAGTGATTTAACAGCTCTGCTAGTTTTCAGTTGATCCAGTTGGATAACTAGTTGCTTACGAAATGGGTTGTTGTATAAAAGTAACAGAATTGTGATTATTAGTGTGATTACAACTGTGAATAATAGGTAAGTTAGTATGAGATTGTTGATTGGAGTCATGTTTTCATTTGTGAATTCAACTCAAGGGGTGGTCTTTTTGTTTTCTTTTGGTTTTCATCGTGGATTTGGGGGAGAAATAAAAATACGTAGTTGCTAGTTTTATGTGGGCCGGAGTAGTTTTTACTTTTTACCAATGTTTTAAAAACCGGTTTTTTTAATTAATCTCACCGAGCTTTCAGGTTACTATTCAACTGGTATAACCAGCGGTTGTTTTGCTCAAAATCAGCTTCCGGTGACCAATTCAGTTCACGATTTAAACTTACGAGTCAACTCGAGTTTTAAAAAAAACTAGGTTATTTTTTACGAGTACCTCTTTAACATAACCTTACAACTTAGCAATTAAAATTGCCCTCCCTCTTATGACATAAAGTAATTGGTGAATCGGGACCATCATGATTATCATGGTGCTAACTTTTACTTCTATAACTACATTTTAACAAAACACATACAAGAAAAAGAAAAGATATACGACTATACGAGTAACATGATGCGCTAGCCGCTAATACGCCCACTAATCGTCCCGCAATGGAGCTCAGGCCTACCACCTCGTTTAAATATAAACGGAGTCGTTTCGGTTTGTAAGGCACAATTTAGAAAATCTCTTAAATATACTTTCCTGAGTTAATTACAAAGATCGTCCTTGTGGTTATGCCCAAATTGCATGTTTCGTCCTATTGCCTCGATAATTACACCAGACGTCCTTGTGGTTGTCTGAAAGGAGTTGACCAGCCCTTTGACCCTAACACCATCCATTTTTTCGTTATCCTTCCTTCTCATCAGGGGCATAATCGTCAGTTCACATTAATAATACCCCAAGGACTAACATTGTTACCCAACTTCTTTACCACCATCTCCCGCTAAATTCCACCTTATAACTCCCATTCGACACGCCTCATTTATTCCCAATTCACCCGATCAAAAACTACTCCAAAGAACCCTAACCCTTAAGATCAATGGCCTTATGTTTTTGTGGGCATCCTGCAGTCACCCGAACATCATGGACTGATACTAATCCAGGTCGTAGGTTCCTTGCATGCCCACAGATCGATGGTGAACGTTGTATTTATTTTGACTAGGTGGATCCCCCCATGTGTCAAAGAGCTATGATGATAATACCAGGTTTGTTAAGGGTGAGAAATATGATGGAAGCTGACATGATGGTGCTTGTGCAAGCAAACATGAACTTGAAGAAGTATTTGATTTTCAATTGGTTGGCATTTGCCTTTTTCCTACTTTTATATTAGGTCTAGTGGTTCTCTTTTGGTGTACTTTGATGAAAGTTGTAGTTTGATGATGTAGGTTTATGTCTATGATCTTAGATGATCTTGTGTGTTGTTGTCTGATGTTGTTTATGTAAGAACCAATGATTTTGGTGTTGGAGTAATAGAAATTGGTCTCTTTTATATACATTGTTTGTTTTGTTTAGCATTTGGTTTTGTTCCATTTGGTTTTGTTGTATTTGTTGTAAGAACCATGTTTAACTTTAGAAGGTCAAAGTCGGTAACAATAGCAACATAATGCACACTCTAAACAAGCACCAAAAACATACTCTTAATGTCACTTGACTTAATAAGGTCAAACATAGCAATATAACCAAAAGCAATGAGCCTGTTTGACCTTAACAACAGTTGACTTTAGAAGGTCAAACTCCGTAAACATAACATGATTAACCAAACATAGAGTTATTACATGACAACTAGATTTATAATCCAAATTACATGAAAGTTAACAAAATTCATACTGTTCAAAGATCTATAAGTTTCTAGGTCTTTATTTGTGATCCAGAAGTTGGAGCTGCTCTTGGTGCCTGAAAACCTTGCCTTGGTCCAGCACTATGCTGAGTTGGTCCTTGGTTTGCTGTGCTTGGTGCTACACTAGGTTGACTAGCACTAACAGCTTGACTTGAGGAACTCCTTGCACCAGTTGTTGTGCTTTGTGCTGCACTGGGTTGACTAGAACCACCAAATTGATGTGAGGCCTTCCTTGCACCAGCAGCTTGACCAAAAACCTTCCTTACACCAGCTTGACTAGAACCACCAGCTTGATTTGCACCACCTTGACCCCTGCAGCCTTTCCTGTTATGACCCACATTGCCACATTTACCACACTTGATTGACTTGCCTTTCCTAGAAAGCTTGCCTGATGAAGCACTTAGACTTATAATCTCAACATGTGACTTATTCCTCTTCTTTGGTGGCCTGCCAACGTAGGGTTTGTACCAAGGTGGTATTATGACTTTTCTAGACTCAACTACTGGCCATATCTCCCTTCCATTACACGGGTTGACCTTGAATAAGTATACATGTGCCTATGTTTTACATTTGTAAGCAACATGAACCCATTGTTCAGGTATAGAAACTCCCATTGAATTCTCAGACATGTTGTATATTACAGCCACAACATGTTTACATGGTATTCCAGTCAGCTCCCACTTTCTATAAGAACACGCCCTTGTATCCATGTTAACAACACACTGATCTCTGTAAGGTCTAGTTACTTGATATAAAAAACCTCCATTCCATTGAACAATGTACTTAGTAGCCTTTTTTGATACCTCCATTCCATTGAACAAGATTTAAAACCTTTTTTGAGAGCCCCCAAACACACATACACCCTTCTAAAAGTTCTTGTCAGAGACTCTGGATTTGGTTCTTGTTGTACATCAATCCTAACAGTTGTGTCTGGATTTTGATTAATCAATTCTTAGGCATATTCTCTAAGTAGTGAATACTGCTCCCTGAAACTGCCTGTCATTTTATCAGTTGTAATTCTCTTTTCCATAAAAGCTTTCATCTTTGAGACCCCCACATCAAATTATTTCTGCATTTGATCTTGAACTGCCCTCACAAGAATACCAAGATTAGTAGCAAGTGATTTGATAACATGATCTGAAAGAAACCTAGATGTACAAGCTTTAATTTCTCTTGATTGTATGCAATTATGATCTTTAATTAATTTCTTACCTCTCATCTGCCTTTATTAATGTATGCAACAAGCATTGTCTAAGGGCATAAGTATTTGTTTACTTTCTTTTGTTTATTGACCTTTTTACCCTTCTCCTGGTATGTGTTGTCTTTGCCCAATATATTCTGCTTGCCACTATTGCTTTTCTCTCTAATGACTAGACCACCTTTTGTTTGAGAAAATACATTTCTGTCCATATTAGTATCAATAGCAACATAAGGGACTAATGCTGGAATTGTGCCTTGACATCTAACTCTCACCATTTCTTTATTATTTTTTACCAGTATTAGCTTTCTTCTAGTTTCAACTGAATGTTTCCTAACTCTTCCTGTCATAATTTCCTTAGTAGCAAATTGCTGCCCTAAGTAGAAGTAATGCTTATTGGGACCCTTGTTTTTTTTGCTTGCCTATTCTTCTTAATTCCCTAAGTTGAATTCTCCTTTTAGAATCAACTCCATCATCTAAGTCACTACCAAATTAGTCATATTCAATGACATCTGGATCATCTTCCTGAACCTCAACAGAACCTATACTTAAATCATATTTAGGGTCTGCAGTGAAACTGAAATTATTCATAATCACATGAACATCTTCAACTATATGCTCATCATCATCAAACACTTTATCATGCTTTGGATCGTAATCCAAATCATCTGAATCACTACCACTTGTATAATTTTCTTCTGTGTCACTCTTTTCTTCTGATTCATTATCTGCTTCCACCTCCACTTCTTTGAACTTCCCAATAGGACCAACCTCTTCGGTCTCAAATAGCATCTGCAGGTCAAGCACATCATCAACTATAGAAGTGTTACCTACATGAATTACCATATGCTTCCCAGTTATGTCATCTCTAGTGATCTGCTTCCCAGTGTTTGCATAGTCACCTAGTATCTCATGAAGATCTTCAAAAGGATCATCAACACTCTCTACTACAATTGGTCCTTCCACAGAACTAGAAGGTTGCTTTTTACTTAATTTTTTCATTACTTTGCCAATGCTTAATGACTTAGAGCTAACTTGTTCCTACTCTTTTTTTAAATTCCTATTAACATCATGACTGCTATCAATTTCTATAAGAGCCTTTCTTAAGTGATTATCAACTGCTATTGCAACTCCCTTCTTAGGTGTAACAAAGATACTTGTGTCTACATTACTACTTCCATGTTCAACATACACCAAAATAATCTTATAGCCCTTAACATACTTTGCCATCTCTAACACATCAGCATCAACATTCAAACTATGCAGACCATAATCTAAGTCTAATCTTGGTATCAAAAAATGATAGTACATTAAGTCTGCTACACCATAACCAAGTTTAACTACCATATCTTTAAGGTCATGTAAACAAAACTCATCAATGTCAACAACATTAACTGATGATACATGTTCATCAACGTAATACCCGCTAGGTGTTGGTGTAAAGCACCCGCCATGGTAGATTTCCAATGTGAGTGACTTAGGGGTACGACCTACAATTATAATCACGTAACATTAACAACAATTGTACCTTCTCTAAAAAGCTCCTTCATAATTTTGAGTAAACACGAAAATGGACTATGTTCTTACCATTTTGTTCAGCTTCATCAGTGCTTGAGCTATCTTTAGGCACATTCAAATCAAAACTGTTCTTCACCATGATTAGTCAATGAAGAGCAAGCTCAGGGATTGCATGCATGTGTGGGAGATCAAAGAATAAGAAGGGACGATGTGTGTAATAAAAGAGTCAAAGAGTCAACGTTTCTAAAGGTTAGATGATTATTAATATGAATTGACGATTATGCCCTTAACGAGAAGGAAAGATAACGAAAAAATAGATGGTGTTAGGGTCAAAGGGCTTGTCAACTCCTTTTAGACAACCACATGGACGTCTGGTGTAATTATCGAGGCAATAGGACGAAACATGCAATTTTAGCATAACCACAAGGACGATCTTTGTAATTAATCTACTTTCCTATTACAAATGGGTTCCTTTGATGTAAATAAGCTATTATTCGTGGAAGGTTAAAAAAGAAAGATTTTAAATATATACAATAGGCAGGAGCTCTAATCGAATATTTTATTATAAAATGAATGTTTTACTATAAAATTTGGGTTAAAAGCCTGTTAAATCGCTCCAATTGAATATTTTATTATAAAATTCAGGTTACTCCATTTCTGCTTCAGTTAACCCGCTACAAATCCTTCCCAAATCCGCTCCAGGATTATTTTATTGCTTTACTAGATCCAACCAACCCAAAACCCACCTCCTGGCTTTCTTTATCTGCTTCCACGTGTGGATACATATCAATTCCAAAGGTTATACCATATTACCATCAGTCCATCACATAGCATACAAATATTAATCTATCTATCTCTTTCTCTAATTTTTTATGATAATTTTTGTAATTCGAATTTAGTTTATTTTGGAGGTGGAGGTCTTTAGGTCGGGATTTTTGTCATTTTCTTCAGTCACTGCATAAAAGAGTATTGATTTAAGGTTTGACATTATTTTACTTTTTTTGCATTGTTGTTGTTTATTTGCTGTTTTTTTTCTATATGGTTTATGGTGTTTTAGATTGCTTATGTTGACAATGTTAGGGTGTTTCATAAGGTTAAGGTAAATCTTTGATGAATGCATTGTTAGAAGTAGGAGTAATTAGGGGGTTTGAAGTGTTTTTTTAATTTAGTTTATGGTTTATTGGATTCCCTTTGTTGATAAGGAATTAGGAGTAATTAGGGGTTTTTTTGTATAGATTAAGAAGTGTGAATTTTTTTTGCTCTAAAGATGAATTCTTAGGGTGAAGTCTTGACGGCGTTCTTTTGCCCTAAATATGATTTTTTTTGCTTTTCAAATTAGCGCTTTGTTTTAATTTTAAGGTTTTGATAATTTTGTTATTTGATACATTCATTTTTTAAACAGAAAGAAAAGAGGAAAGAAACCATGTTGGTGGTTCAACTTGGCTTGACCTTTTGGCGAGGCAAGCTTAATGAGCTTGCAGCCATGGCGGGGTAAGTCTACTTTTTTCAATTGAGATGTACTTATCTGACACTTGATCAGATGGAGTATTTATTTGGTTAGAACAAATTTTAATGCATTGGCATTTCAAAATAAAAACTATTAAAAAAACTATAATGACACGAGTCGCTGTAGGTTTATCAACAAATGTTTTGTATGTCGGTCATTTGTG
>BQNB010063415.1:0-35694 GCA_026074375.1 Tanacetum coccineum | reverse complement strand
AAAGTTAGTACTGATAGACCAATAGTTAGTACTGACGGATCCAAAGTTAGTACTGACAGGCAAATTGAAGGTACTGAGGATCAAGTTGAAGGTGCTGAGGATCAAGTTAAAGGTACTGATGAACATAATGAGGGTACTGAAGACAAGAATGAAGGTACTGAAGAGATCTTTGAAGGTACTGAAGAGCTTAGAGAAGGTACTGAAGAGAAAGTTGAAAGTACTGATGGGCAAGTAAAAGGTACTGAAGATCAAACTGAGGAAGAAATTGCCACTCAAACATCCACTCAAACACCCACTTCTATGATATTTGGAGATGATGAAACAATAGCTAAAGTTCTCCTCAACATGAGTAAAGCCAAAGCTGTTTCTAAAGAAAAAGAGAAAGGTGTAGAGTTGAAGGATGTTGAAGAAACTGATAGACCTAGGCCTACTTCTACAAGATCACTTCTCACATTAAAGCCTCTTCCAAAGATTGATCCAAAAGACAAAGGGAAGAAGAAGATTGAAGAGGAGGATGAGTCTGAAAGTGAATCTGATGGTATTCCTCAAGCTGAGAAGAAGTTTAAGCAGCTTGAAAGTGATGAAGAGTTGGCTAGGAAAGTGCAAGAAGAGTGGGAAGCTGAAGAGGAGAGAAATAGAATTGCTGAAGAAAAAGCTGCTAATGAAGAGCTTATAAGAGATTTTGATGATATGAAGGCAAGGATTGAGGCAGATAGACTTCTTGCTGAGAAACTTCAAGAACAAGAAAGAGAGCAATTTACAATAGAAGAAAGAGCAAAGTTCCTTCATGACACAATTGCTGCTCAAAGAAAATTCCTTGCTCAACAAAGATCAGAAGCCATAAGGAATAAACCACCAACCAAGAATCAACTCAGAAATCAAATGATGACTTACTTGAAGCATGTGGGAAACTACAAACATGCTGAATTGAAAATCAAGAAGTTTGAGGAAGTTCAAGCCTTGTATGAAAAGATTAAGAGGTCTGATGAAGATTTCATCTCTATTGGGTCTGCTGAAGATGAAAGGTTGATCAAGAGGATGAATGAGAAAGGAGTTGGTTTATCTAAAAGTGAAGTGATCAAGGAAGAAAGCAAAGAAGAAGTTCAGGAGGAAGTTAAAGATGAAGAGAGTACTAGAAAAAGAAAAATTGGTACTAGGAAAAAGATGAAGTCAAGGAAAAGAAGATATATTCAAAACACTTCTGAAGATGATAGTGACAAAGAGAATGATGAACTGAGATTGTATTTAACTATAGCTCAGGATGAAGAAAAAGAAGTGGACTATGAGATTCTTGACAGAAAATATCCTATCAAAGAATGGAAGACAGAGTGTCTTGGAGCTAAACCACAAACTGATCAAGCTGAACACCTTGAGGAGATTAATCTAAATGTGGTGATTAGGAGTAATGGACAGAAGAGATACTTTAGTACTTTGATGACAGTATTGTCCATATTTGATAGAGAAGATCTGAATGCTGTGTATCAACTGGTAATGGATAAATACCAAGATGAGATGCCTGAAGGTTTTGACAGAGTTCTTTGGGGAGACTTGATGGTTTTGTTCAACCCAGATGATAAAGATGAGTTTTGGAGTTCACAGCTAGATTGGATTATTGTGAGTTGGAAGTTGCATAGTTCTTCAGGAGTACATACTTTAGTGACTGACACAGGTTTAGTCATCCATATGCTGGTAGAAAAGAAGTATCCTTTGAGAAAGGAAGTACTGATGCAGATGCTGAAATTGAAGTTAGAGTCTGAAGAAGAGAATACTATGGCATTGGAGTTGATTAAATTTGTTAAGAAGATACTTGGAGAGTTAGAATCAGAAGAGTGAGATTGATGGGATTGAGAAGGGTTTGAGTGTTGGCTAACCACCACACAACAAATGGTCATCAGTTCACCATGCCTAACAGGCATAAGAACTGGCTAGTCCATAAGCAAACGGCTTGTGGTAAAGACTTCTCAAATCCGTTTATGGTTGACAATTTACCAAAAATTGTAGGGTTATCAACTCACCTTGCTTCTGTGGTGAAGAGTTGGCTAGTCCATGATCAAACAGTTCATGGTAAAGACTTAACTCAATCTGTTGATCGCTGATAGTTTGCTAAAAACTCTTTGGTTTATCAACTGCACAACCGTTTTATTACAAATGGAAGCATTGGCTAGTCCAAAAGCAAAACGGTATTTGGTAAAAGACAAATCAAGTCGTTGATGGTTGACAGTTTACCAAAAAATTGTATGGTAAATTAACTCACCATGTTTTGAGAAAAATGAAGAGCTTCAAACTATCCCAGAGGCAACGATACTGGTAAAAGGAACTCAAATCCGTTTTAGGCTGTAGTTTGCAGAAAACTACAAAGCAACTTAGTTGGATTGTTGATGAATAAGATGTTGATGATTTGCTGGTAGACAAAGTTGCGCTGATGAAGGGATAGGTTTTCAATTTCAAGATTGGTATGAGTGTTTGGATTACATCCTCTATGCATGGAAGAAAGCTAAAGAAACATAAACTTAAACAAGTTCAACATTCATGTTTAAGGGAGGATTGTTAGGATTTATGTTTTAGTAAGTTAGTACCGACAGTACAAATAGTTAGTACTGTTAGTGATAGTTAGTACCGACAGTACAATATGTAAGTACTGATCGATTAGTTAGTACCGTTAGTTAGAAAATAGTTAGTACCGTTTATGAGATGAGCATGAGATATCTTAGGAAAAGATAAGTATGCATTTTGTAAGCCTGTTCTGTTAGGGTTTATCCTTAGTTTATAAAAGGATCCCCTTAGGCATAGTTAGAGATACGTCCTCAAGATATCTTATAGCAATAGCATATCAAAATAGTTAGTAATATGTAAAGTGTTCAAAGCAGATTAATAGAAGTTATTATTTAGTCTTACATTGTTTTTCTTAGTACTTATGTTAAGATTCCGCATCAACATATAGTATTATAATCAGTGTTTCTATATAGTCAGTTGTATTTATACAGTTTGGCTATCATCCTTCATAGGCTACAAAGATCTATTCGTTTAGGGACTCACATTTTATATATGGATATGACTTTGTTTGGTATTGTGTTGTAGTTTTTTTTGTGATTTTGTGAGTGTTTGTTGATTTTGTGAGATGTGTTTAGATAGAGATTTGGTTGTGTCGTGGGTTATTTATGAATGTGGTGGGTTTTTTGTTTATCTTATCTTTTTGGTAGATAAGATGGTTAGGTGTCATCTTTTGGGTAGTTGTTATAAGAAAGCTAAAGAAAGTTGTCTTCAGTTTTCATAACACGTGAGTGTTTTGGGTTTTGTTTTAGCTTTTTATCAATAATAATGTACATCTCCCCCTCAAAAGTTGCAACATCAATAGCAACTTTTGAAGATGCACTACTATGACATAGCTCAAATGCTATAAGTAATCTTTCTAAAAGGATCTGGATCATAAGAATAATCTATAGGCTCTTGATACCACTTGTTGGTCCCTAAAATCGTGATAAACACATACGAATATTTAACATGAGACCATTAAGGTTTATCAAATTAAACTAAAGAGTGTGAAAATTAACGATGGTCCTCCCTTGGGTATTGTAATAAAAGAACTTAACAACCTAAAATTATAAATTAAAAAGAATCAGTCATCTGGCTCTAAAAATAATCAACAGGTTCCACAAAATGCACTTCAAAACAAATACAAAACATAATTCAAAAAGAGTTGTGATCTTTATGTCCTAAACAATCATCTCTCAGAGAATTGTTACAAGGTTCTGTTTTGTAAAAAGTGTGAGAGAACTGATCACATAACCTTTGATCATGCTGAATACATTTCCACCATAAACATGTCTAAGCATCTCAAAAGTCTGGGTAGATCTTCATCAAGATCTAAAATCCCAAGACCATCAAAACGCTTCTTTCCACCTTGCATACACTGTGGATGTATAGATAATGATGACATCAAATAACGTTACATTTATACCATCATTTATCCTGAATAAATTACTCACTTTTATATAATTATTGTAATAATCGTTACTTAATTGCCTAAAGTTGTAAATTGCAGTAATTATAGAGTGATTTGTGAAGATGTGCTAAAAGGCGTAATTTTTGGAGCCTAAACGATGGATATTTGAAGATTGCTTATTTTCTGTCATATGTTAGTATTCCAGAAAGAATATTACGGTCTATCAACGCCTGGGACCTTCACAAGAAACGCGTATTCTCAATTCCTACTACGGCGGATACTACATGCCTACATACGCCTATCCTGCTGGATACAACATCAAGATTTAGTGTTAAAATATAATTGGGAAGGATATATCTAATGTGTTTGATAATGTAGCGAGCATTAAGAAAACATCCCTATACGCCGTATTTGACCTTATTCATATGGCGTATCCATCAATTTTCAGAGGAACTTAAATGGATGTACTCAAAAATAAGTTTTCAGTGTGCAAAATCATATTCTCTGTACCATATACATAAAAGATGATTTTCTGAAGAGAAGAAGAGCAACCAAAGGTCAAGCATCAATCTCGATTCCAAAGAAAGACACGTGGAATTTATATACTCTTGTAATCACTTAATTTTTGGTATCAATTCGGTAAAACGTTTTGGTTTACATCTGGTTATTTTTGTGATTCAGCTTGTATATTTCAATGGTTATGGGCTAATACCCTCGGGTATTAGCCATCTTAATAAAGAGTTAATGTTTGGTTTTTTTTAACTTGATTGCTTAATTTATCATTGAAAGTTTGATTATGTTTATCACCTAATACTTGTCGATGTGTTTGAATATGCGACCTATCATTCAACTAGTTCTAGTGATACCTAACAAGTAATCTAGATACTGGGATAGCTCTCCATATCGTGTTTTATATTACTGGACCAATAGGATCACAAATAATGTTCTATCTTTGTCTTTAAATTATGAGCTTAGTTGGACCGGCAGGTGACCCGTATGTTTCAACAAGTATGTTCTTTTTTAATTGATAAAGACTTGAACACTAAACTACCAGTATATAAAATACTGTCAAATAGTAAGTGGGTAAAGTCTCGATGGGCTAGGGTTTAACAAGATCACCATTGCTTTAATCCCTAGATAGATTATAATTAAACTAAAAGGATGCTTTATGCAGATACGTTAATTGTGACAGGATTCAACGTGTCTAGGTCTTAGGATGATGTCCCGCCTAAGTCTTAAGAATGATATGCCGCTTCGAGATAAGTAATCATTGCATTAAACAAACCAACCAACATTTAATCGGATTTAAAATGGCTAATATAGTTTTCTATCATTTGGCTTATACCGCTCTTTTATCTTCTGATTGTTTTCTTGCATGTTTATTGTGTTTAGAATTGATTATTGTCACCATAAAACATGTGCTAGTCTCTCAGACTGAAAACCCCCATTATCATTAGAACTAGGTTTAGCATAGGTTTAACAAGTAATTAGAATTAACTAATTAATTAATTAAAATACTGACAGAATATAAGGTTAACGACCTTGCTCTTAGTGTTCGACACCCTACTTACCATGAAACTTCACCCGATCGAGTACACTGCCTGTTAAAGTGTTATTTTAGGATAACTCGGCTAAATATAAATTTAAATCTTGGTAATCAATAATTTGACCCTACACGACAGCACATCAAGTTTTTAGCGCCGCTACCGAGGAGTGAAAAAGTTTAACCTTTAATTTTATTAGTATTTCTAACCATTAGCTTAGAATAATTTAATTAGAATAGTTTAATTTTGTTTGTATTTAATTGCATTAAGTGTTTAACTGTGTGTTTAAATTCCTGCATTATTTAATTATTTTCTAAGTACTCTGTTATGGTAGATCAACTGATACGCCATATCCACTAATTGGATATGACGTATCAAACCTTCTACTCAGACAGCGTATTGATCTCTATAGTCTAAACAAGGTATCTATTCTTCCAAACAATACGGCGTATTTTGTAAAATCAATATGACGTACTGACCTTCAGCAGACCTATATGACGTATTCAAATCAATTGAATACGACGTATCAATCATCTGATATAGTAGCAAAACTAAATTTGATTTACGTGTTTAATTTTATGTTTTCTTTTCGAAGATCCTGTCCTACTGATTTATTATCCTCTGTTTCAGGTGATGCATGACAAGGAGTTCCATTAAGGAACTAATTACACCTTTTGAAAACCGAAAAGAGTATTTGGCTCAGAAAAGAGGCTTTTCGAGACACCTGGTCTTGAGGAATCGAGTTCACCAGAGTTTGATTTATTTTCTGACATCGAAGAACATTCGGAAGAAGAAGAAACTACAAAAATTATGATGGAAACAATGGAGCAATACATGAGCAAGACCCGTGGGAATTATAGGTCAGGAGTTGCTAGGCCCAAGATTAATGACAAAACTTACTTCGAATTAAAAGAGCAATTTCTCAAGGAACTTCGCGAGAATACTTTCAGCGGTTCGAAACATGAAGACGCAAACGAACACATCGAAAAAGTCCTTAAGATCGTTGACTTATTTCATATCCCCGAGGTGACTCAAGATCAAATAATGCTTCGAGCTTTCCCCATGTCCTTAACTGGAGCCGCAAGTCGTTGGCTCAGGAACGAACCATCAGGTTCGATTACAAACTGAGAAACCCTAAAAATGAAGTTTCTAAATAAGTACTGCCCACCTACTCGTACTGCAAAGAAAATGGAGGAAATTAACAACTTTCAACAAGAACCGGACGAAAGCCTTTTCTGAGCCCGGGAAAGATTTAGGAAACTCTTGATGAAATGTCCCCAGCACAATTTGACTGATATGCAAGAAGTAATCTTGTTTTATAATGGGCTCAATGTTCCCACTAGACAGATCATTGACTCAAAAGGTGTCATTTTCACTAAAACTGTTGCTGATGCAAAAGTAGCCATCCAAGAAATGGCCGAATACTCTCGAAAATGGCATAACGGAACATCCTCAAAACTAGAAGTACTAAAACTTCTAACGGACTAGCTACTATACAAGCCCAACTCAATAACCTCGAGAGAGAAATTAAGAAAGTCAACAAGAAAGTATACGCTGCTCAGGTCAGATGCAAACTATGCAAAGGACCACATTACACAAAGGAATGTCCACTCAAATAAGAGGGGAAAACCCTTAAAGAATCTTACTACACATAGTTTGGTGCACCCTATCAACCTTGAGGACAATATAGAGCAGCAGGGCCAGGATTCTACAAACGCAACAATGAAAATTCTTCACACCCTAATCTAAGATAAACTTTGGAAAAATCACTGATCAAATTCATAGCTGAGTTAGCAAAGAGACATGAAGAGAACTCGAACATAATCAAGGAGATTCAAGCTTCTACCGATACAGCTATAAGAAATCAATGAGCATCAATTAAAACCTTATAAATTCAAATTGGTCATATGAGCAAAGTCTTACAAGAAAGAGGAATCGGAAGTCTGACAGGCTTAACAGAACCAAACCGAAGGGACCATGTAAAATCAATCTCAACTGCTAAAGCTGATTCATCTGTGATACGCCATATTAGGTTAGGCCCATACGCCGTATCGGACACACATTACAGTAGCTTATCTTCTGCAATAGTTCTGTTTCCTAATCAACTGCATGGTTACTTCTGTGATGATTGGAAAGAGGCACGAGAAGTTAAGATTCTGGAAACCTATGATCACACCTTGCCTCAAAAAGAAAAAGACCCATGGAGCTTTACTCTACCTTGTCTTATTTATAATGTTTGTTTTGATAAAGCCATTGTTGACCTAGGAGCAAGTGTTAGTGTTATGCCATTCTCTACCTACTCCAACCTTGGTCTAGATAATTTACTTCACACTAGGTTAACCATAGAACTGGCCAACAAAACACTTAAACATCCAAGGGGTATTGCTAAAAACGTGCTAGTTAGAATTGGTAAATTCATTTTCCTCATAGACTTTGTTATCTTGGACATACCTGAGGATGACGATGTCCCTTTAATCCTTGGACAACCATTCTTATCTACCGCTCATGCCAAGATAGATGTTTTCAAAAGAAAATTTACTTTAAAGGTTGGGGAAGAGAAACTTGTTTTCAAAAGAATTAAACCAGCTACTAGCATAATTAGAAGGGTCTATCTTGATAAAGAAGAACAGATCTTGGTTCTAAAACCGAGTTTGTATGAGAGGCTATTAATGAATCATTCAACCTACCCTATGGTAATTATATTGAATTAAATGATTTTGATATGCCTCTAAAACCTAGAACGAATCAAGATGATTTTGAGCCAACCCTTGATTTTGTCGATGAGCATACTAATAAAAGTTGTTACAAAATGAAATTTTCTTGTATGATTAGGTATAAACATGTTAATGTTAATTTCCTCATTTCCTTGTCCATTAATATCATGACTAAACTTTTTTATAATTCTATAATTAAGGACAAGGGTGATCATGAAGGGAAGAGTTAGCAATGACATTCATTGAATACCTATTCTCGTTGGGATTTTTTTCATATTATTTCAGGCCTTCTAATCATTGACGATATCGGATATAACAAGTGGTGTGTGCTCGGCACTGCCAATTTAGCAAAAAAGTTTGTGTCATGTCAAAAATACTATGGAGAGATTCGCTCACGGGGACAAGTGCGAGTGAATGGATGATGAATGGAAAGAGGAAGGAAAAAGTCTAACTTAAAGACTAGCAAAAAGAAAAGTGCTTACGGGAGAACAACCCGGTTGTTTTTAATTGTTTTTAAACTGTAATTTTAATTGTTTTATTGAGTCTTTCTTCCCAGACACTCAATACGGAATATCAAACCTCTATGGATACGTCGTATCGAACCTGTCTAGACGTTATCAGTCTTTAATTTTTGCATTTAATTTCTGCAAAACTTTAAAACAATTATTTTTACAGGATGCAATACGGCGTATCCTTGGGTTTGGGATATGGCGTATTGACTTCCTGTACTGTGTGTTTATATGTTTTCTTGCATTGCAACCATTGTATAACTGAGATAGGAATTGCACCTTTTGTCTTCTAAACTTTTATGCAGGACCTTGCTATAAAGAAATTGACGATATGGTATATTCTGAAAAATACGTGTGTTGAAATCGTACGAGCATTCTGACGCCTCATCAACACAATTTTGCTCAAGAACTCAAATTGGAGAATCTTCTGAGCAACATATCCAGGGGGAGTCCTCGTTCTAATTCTATTTCCCATTTTCTATAATTGTTTTATCTATACAACGAGGATGTTGTATAATTTAAGTAGGTGGATGGAGAATTAGAACGCCTACTGGTCCTTTCTTTTGCAAATAATATTCTATATGCTTAAATTATGCCAAATTTAAAAAAATAGCCTAAATTTGTAAAAAATTACTAGTTACATGACTCGGCACTATAACCCTTAGTACTCAAATTGTGGAATTAAGCCTATTCCATGTCCTAACGTTTTATTAAAAAGTCCACAAAAATTATAAGTGTGACTGATACGCTAGATAATATATACTAATATATAATACCACACGAGAAATTAAGAAAATTCCCTAAGGAAAATTCACACTTAAAATATATATAATTAATATAAAATATACGTATCTTTTTCGGAAAGTATGATTTCCCGGGTCGTTTTCCAAACGATTTGAGAAATTGAAACCTTGCTTGATATTGTATACTGATTTGAATGGGTTCGAATATTGATTGGGTTTTCTATAACTACTAATTAAAAACAAGCAATTAAAAACAATTAAAGCACTATATAACTATTAATGGGAAACAAATAAAACGCGACCAATAAGCAAGTAAACTAAATTTAACTCCTAAGAATGTAAACTAAATTTCTAAACCTAAGATAGGACAAAAGAAAATTTTAGGAAAAAGAAAAACATTTTTTTTTGATTATTTTTGAATTTATTATGAATTTAAATCTATTTTAATCTAATTAACTCTACAAAAATAGGCAAATTAGTACTATAAATTTAGAAAATGATTTTTTAAACTTAGAAAGTCTAATAATAAACATAAAAATTCATAAACTATTTTTAACTATTTTTAAAATTAAAATCTTATTTTTAAATTTAAATTTAAAAGCTCAAAAATTAAAATTAAAATCTAAAAGTGGTGAAAATGATTTTACTGAATGTAAACCTAAAGCAATTTTTTATAAAAGTAAAAACTATTTTTTTGTATTTTTCTGAAAATTATTTCTATTTTTAATTGATTTTTCAATTTTTAAACCTACGGAAAATCCTAGAAAATAATCTAATAAAGGGAAAATTCTCAAAAAATCAGGAAAAATATTACTAGCAACAAGGAATACGAGAAAAATAAAACTAATCAAACAGCTAGTCCAATAAGCTCCACAATAAACTGTATAAGCTTCGGCTTATTAAATGTAAAGAAAATGAAAAAAGGTACTAGTATTAAATTTGCGGAAAGGTTACTGGATGAGCTAATGTAGCATGATGGTTAACACATATGGTTATTGAGAGGGAGGTCGTGGGTTCGAGGTAGGCAAACCCCAACTTTTTGCACTTTTTTTATTTTCTCACTTTTAACAAAAACTAAATATCTAAACTTATTAAAAACGTGATTTTAAACAACTTTAAAACTAAGCTTTTTGTCTAAAAGTGACAAATAAGCCCTAAAACAGCTTATGAATAAGCTGTTACAGGAACTAAGGGTTTTAGCTTAAAAACTTAGATGACACTTAATAGCTTGCAAAAGCTTTAATATAAGCTCATTTTCTGAATTAAAAGAAGTTCTAGAAAGCTAATGATGTGCTTTAACTAAAAATGATAAGCTACTTAATATAGAAATACTAAAAGCTAACTAAATTTGATGATAAAAGTAGCTAACTCAGACTATGACTCAAAGAGCTAGAAATTTAAACAAGCTAAAAGACTTAATAAGCTGAGACATAAGCTACCCTTTTGATAACTTAATTAATGATGCTTAAACTATAGACTTCAAATTCATAAAAAACTTTTTAAAAAGCTAGTACATTCAAAAAATTTAATTCTTAAGCTATTATACATGTTTTTGGCTTTTTGGATAATCAATGACTTTTTAAAGCTAAATGCACCTAGGTAAATAAGATAATAAATGAAAACTAAGACTTGATTTTACTTAAGCTATATCTAATCTATATTTAACTTGAATTTAAGAGCCTAAATCTTAAAATTACTAGCTTAAATGAGACTAGAAGCTCAGCAGTACTAACAACTTGTTAGTATTGCTGATGCAATTAGCAAAAGCCAAACCAAATGTGAAAGTGTCCTTAATGGACTAATCTGCACTACAAACTCTTATTGAGTGACTTTAAATTCAAAGCAAGCAAGAACCAAGCCTTAGATGGCTTGGTTCATATTTTCACAAGTGAAAATAAGGAGAAAAGGTCCCCTGGTGCTGAGACAACTAATTAGGCCATAAAATGAATTAAAACTTAAACTCCTTGATGCAATCTACTTAAAACTTAATCAACAATGAACATCTAACTATCCAAAGTGAAAGCTCTAAGTTTCTTTGACTTTTGATAGTCAAAAAACACTAACCCAAACACCCCCTTAAGTTGTGACAGAATTGATTAAGCTTATGCTTTGACAATTCACAACACAAAACTTTAAAACCAGATTACTAGAAGCCTATTACAATCTTATTAAACATAAATCAACAACTAAGTTAACTAAAATTTAAGAATTAAAGCTATGGTACTATATTTTTGATTTTTATGAAATTTATGACAGAATTAAAAGTACTATAATCTACTACTGTAAAGCTAAAGACAGATTGAGATTTATGACTAATAAGCACAAACAAAGACCAATAAGCACAATTAAGCAATTATATTAAGCAAATGATCAAATCTAAACTAATAAGCAATTATAAAGCAATTAAACTAGAATTTAAAGACAAGGAAAGTAAAATAAGGACTTACAAGTAGCTTCAGCCAAACAGAAGCTTAAAGGCTTAATTGAGCTTATCATCTAGCTCTAGCTTATCCATTTGGATAAGTCAGTGTTTGTCCATGAGAGCTCTTCCAAAGCTAGCTCTCCTTCCATAGCTTATTTATCCCCAAGCAAAGGTAAATAAGTACTTAAGCTAGTTTTAGATAGTAAGTATGATTAAGACCAAGTTAAGCTCAAATCATAAGCTTAGAGACTCATGAGAGCTGTTGAGCTTATAGGAGCTTATGAGCATTTAACTTAAAATTTAGGACAAATGAAAAAGAGAGAGAGCTTATGAATGTTGTAACACCCCCAAAATGGGTCGCAGCGGATTAAGGATCCGGTGCATGTTACTTCAAGATCAACAGCACAAGATATATATAAGAACGACACAAAAGTCGTTTAGATTGATACATTGGATTTAAATAAAAGACATATTACAAAAGCTTATAGCTTTACTTGTTCTTTGTTTCATATTACAAAAGACAACATAGATTTCCCAAAACATGATACACTTAAGTCTTTAACTGTACAATCCAAAACATAATCCAATGCATCCTTGGCATCTCGTGCCTAATGACCTCCTAAAAACATTGCTTAAAACGTCAACAAAATTGTTGGTGAATTCATAGGTTTATGTATTTAAATTATGCAGGACCGCAAGACTTTCCCGTGATGTTACAACATATGCCAACAATCACAAAACCAGATT
Organism: Tanacetum coccineum; assembly: GCA_026074375.1. Taxonomy (NCBI): domain Eukaryota; kingdom Viridiplantae; phylum Streptophyta; class Magnoliopsida; order Asterales; family Asteraceae; genus Tanacetum; species Tanacetum coccineum. The sequence continues at coordinate 23,072 of BQNB010063415.1, read as the reverse complement.
ACTGTTGCACTAAGCTCATGACACCGAAAGCTACCTAATTTGCTATTTTTAGCAGTTAATTTGCCATACAGATGTTGTAACCACAACATCCAAGTTACGACATGGTCAACGTCGTTCCCAGTGATAGCTAATCACCCAAACGGGGAGGTTAATCCCAATAGATCTATTTATAAATCGTCTCTACATAATGCAATTCAACTACATCTTTGCAATGAACAGTTCAGGATAATGGGCTTCAGGTGGGTTTATCGCTACTTATGGCAACACATAATCATTATACTTCAAACACTTGCGTCAATTTATAAAACAAAGCTGTTTTCACCCAGTATAATAAACACAATAAAAAACTGTAAAAATGGGGGGCCTATGAAATACCTTGTATTACAGGTAGTCCAAATAATCACAGAATAAAGTACGACAAGACGTAAATGCAACTATTTAAATTAAGACTGTATATGTACTGAGTACTTAAACTCAATAACATTGAATATATTATTATAGTAGTTTACAGTCGTACTATCGCTCGGGCTATATAAATGAGAGGTCATGACATGACGTAGAGGAGTTTAGGGGGACACTTTAAATCGTTAAATCCAACATCTCGTTACGCCATCCGAAGTGGCCTCATTATGAAACTCCCTAGTATTATAGCACTTTGATAACCACTCATTATTTCTATATAGCATAATCACCGACTAATCGTTTAGTAAAAATAAGTATTTTATAAAGTGAAAACAGTTTATATATATACCCTTTCGTTAAAAATGACTAATTTGGTCGTTTTAAGCCGTTGCTCGCGTTTTTCGTCCACTTTCGTGAGTAATGACGAGCGATCAAAATATTACATTTTCAAGTTTTTAAGATTCTGTGATGAATAGTGTTTTTACTATTCACAACAGCTATATACTCGATTTTATACTTTTAATTACGAAAAACCCGTTTTAGTCGTATCTTATTCGTTATAGCTCCGTTTTTAGCGATTCTTTCGAGCACGTTCTCGTAATTGAAAGTTTTATCATATTATGGATGTTTATAAAGTATAAGTTTCTGTGGTGAATAGTACTTTTTATAAAAATTGTTTTATAAAAGTATTAATTATCTTAAACTTGTAAATGGCGTATCTTCTTCGTTATTAATCGGTTTTTCGAGTTCTTTATGACCCATCGATCCTTGTGACATGTAGTATTTTATAAAATCATAAAACATATATGTATTTTTCGAATTACAAAACAGCCCCTAAGATATTTATTTCCAAAATGTGTTTAAAACTTGTTTTATGTATTAACTAGTTTAGTAGTTTACTATAAAAACTCTTATAACCATATTTTACATATGTGGTACTTATAATAAGGTTCAATATCATCCCTAGTCCTCATAATTTCATTGTAACAAGTTTAACCCTTTTACTTTCATTATTTTCACATGTGAAGTTTAAGAAACCTTATAAAACCCTAATTTAACCTAAACATGTTTATACTTAATCCATAGGTTAACATACTTTTATTTTCACTTTTCCATGATATATAGGACCATATGACATAAGAATAAGTGTATAAAATCATAAACATAAATAATAACTCATTTTACATATTAGAAAGTCATTAGTGGTGATTATGGCTATATTTAACATGTAACACATAAAATCATAAGAAAGAAAAGTATAAAGGATTTAAGAAAACCTTAGTGATGATGTAAGAGATGTGAAATAAGTTCTAAACCCGTGTTTAGATTCAATAACAAAGCTTTCAAGCTTATAACCCTAGATTAGGTTTCCAAAACCCTAATCTTGCAATAACTTGCTAAATCCCTTTCAAAGCTTAACCAACACTTGAAACCTTCTTAGAATACCTTAAGTATGTTGTGTATAGGGTTGTATAATCTTAGAAAATCAAAGTGTGGATTTGTTTGGATGGCTTATTTGAGCCGTGAGCTTTGTGAAAAGGAAGAGAGTTTTTATGAAATTTTGTAAGTAAAAGTGTAAGTATACTTTCTTATGAATGCATGCTATATATAGGAAGGAAAAATATCTTATTTAACCTAACCATGGTTACTTTCTAACCCTAGTTTAGTTAAACAAGTCAAGTTGGTAAAAGGTGTAAGAATTTATTTCATAAATATCTTTATAATATCTAGATATTATTTAAAAGATGTAAACTTTGAAAAGTCTTGGTCTCATCCTCAAATTTTCGGCATTATGTGTATATATGTGATGTTATTTTTGTTATTTTGGGTATAATCGTGGGTATTTGTTTAGGCGTAGTTAGGTTTTAGAACTTCCGGGAATGCCGAAACGCGTTTTATTACGAAACGTAAGCATTTTACGTAGTTAATAAAAATAAGATGAACAAAGTTAATAATTATCCTCTAAATAATCATATAACACTTGTTAGATATAAACTTTTAATTGTTTAATGCCTGTTCACATTGTATGATCATTTTCAGTTTACGCGATTTAATGATTAAAATTAAAAGCGAACGCGTACGAGAAAAAAATAAATAGTGAAATTAAATAGTATTGTAAATGACTTGAAAATACGGAATGTTACATTGTCTATCTATTAACATTCAAGGGCTGGGTGGAAAGGAGAAAAAACAATGGGTGAAAATGCTTTGCCATTCTAATCAAGTGAAATTTTTATCTCTTCAAGAGACTAAGATGGTCTCTTTTGATATTTTTGTGGTGAAAGTTTTTTGGGATAACATGCTTTTTGATTTTGCTACTAGCTCAGCACGTGGTAGATCAAGTGGTATCTTATGTGTTTAGGATAAAGCAGTCTTTCAAAAGAGGATGAGTTATTGTAATGATCATTGCATGTGTGTTGAAGGTAAGTGGTTGGATACTGATTCAGATTTATTATTCATGTTGGTTTATTCTCCCCAAGACATTCCCCATAAAAGACAACTTTAGGTATACATGACGGGGATAATTAATCATTGGCATGGTGAGGTTGTTGTTATGGGAGACTTTAATGAAGTTCATTTTGCCTCGGAACAATGTGGCTCTACTTTATATGCTTTGAATGCGGCTGAATTCAATTCGTTCATTACTAACTCTCACTTGATTGATGTTCCTCTATGTGGGTATTCTTTTACGTGGTCAGATAAACATGCGAGTAAGATTAGTAAGCTAGATCGGTTTCTTGAATCTGATGGGCTTTTAGATTTCTTTCCAAACTTTTCGGGTTTGATTCTTCATCGACATATTTATGATCATAAACCGATTATTCTTAAGGAATCTCACATGGATTATGGTCCTACCCCTTTTCGTTTATTTCATTCTTAGTTTTTGGAACAAGACTTCACCTCTGTTGTAGAAGATTCTTGGAATAATGATGGGTTTATGCTTCAAATGTCATGATTTTGCTTAAAAATAAACTAAAGAGCTTGAAACAAACTCTAAAAACGTGGAGTATTCAAAAGCAGAGTATCAGGGAACATGACCGTAAAGTTCTCCAAGACTATTTACTTGAGAATGACTAGCGTCTCGACAAAGGTGAGGTCTTCCTGTAACCGTTGCGGATTTTCTAGTCATGTAATATTCTATTTAAGTCCTTTGACTTTCTGACTTTTACCGTTTTTCGTTAGCGATTACCGTGTTGATGGTAGTCAATCTATATTTTCTTTAGTCAATAAATCTTTTATTTCATATATTATTCCTTTTTAGAGGTTTACAATCTTAATTAATCACTTTCCGGGAGGTTTGTCCCGCAAACGGCTTAAAATGTCAAACAACGCGTTCCGACACGTCTGTAAATGTTCAATACTTAATTTAAACCAAACTAATTATAAATCATATCGTGTGAATATTCTAAGTTCATGGAAACGTATTTTTGAATCTAATAAAAATACTAGAAAACTTTGGGTCACATTTTAAATCACGAACTAGGGACTTTAGTTAACCCGACAAGCGACGGAAGGCACCTAGGATCCCCCTAGGATACCCATAGCCGGTCGAATCCCTAAGAGGACAAGGAGGCACATTTTTAGGTTCGTGGTCTCATGATGGTCCATATTTGTTCTACCATTCATTCAAAAAAACACACCCTACACAAACTTTACACACACACAAAATTCTTTTCTCTGCTCTCTTGCTTGCATACGTCCGAAACACCCAACACACAAAACAATTCATTTTTCCACTTTTGATTCAAAAACATGAAGGTTTGAGTGTTTCCGGGTTAATTCCAACAGGCGTGGGTAGATAAAAAACAACGTTTGACTTGTCGATTTCGTGTCGATCTCGTCTTCAAAACATTCTTTGTAAGTTGTCATTTATTTAAAAAATATTGTACTTTTAGAAGCCTAATGATGCATAGATGTTAGTTGTACGGTCCGTTTTCTTAAAATCAAACACAAAAAGTGTACGAAACACCATATAGGGGTATGTTTGGATTCGAACAAGCGGAAAAAGGGAAACAAAAGTTGGTCATTATAATATAGTGGTTGCATTTATTTGCTTATTACAGATTGTAGCTTATTTGGGTTATTGATAAGCTTTAGTGAGCTTATTTTGGGCTTATTAGGTTCGAAAACCACAAGAATAAAAAAGAAAGAGTTTTTGGATATTTACTTTTTTTGTCATATTTTTATAGCTTATTTTGATATCTAAAAGCACTACGTAGCTTATTTAAAACTATACGGATTTGGTTTTGGGCTTATTTAACTCACGGCCAAATAAGGTCCAATAAGCCGCTGCTTATTGTGAACCTTATTGTGGTCCGGCTTATTTTCATGGCTTTTAGTTAGAGCTTATTTTGACATTTAAGGACTCGCGTAGCTTAACGGCTTAAAAATAAGCTTCAGATAGCTTATTTTAGGCTTAAGGGGCCACGACTCAATAAGCTAAGCCAAACCATGGCTTGGTCTTGGTTCGTGAGCCCTGGCTTTTGTTGTGGCTTATTCATCTAACTTAGGGTGTTGATCGGTTTGGTTATCGGATTATTCGGTTAGTTTGGTTAAAAAAAATTGGATCAACCCAAAAACCGAACCAAACCGAAAACCGAATTTGAATTCGGTTCGGTTCTCGGGTTGACCCGAATAACCAGAATTTCTCTATTTTAAAAAAAATTTAATAATTATATAGATTTTTAGTAAACAAAAAATTATTATTAACATAAAAAGTGTTTTTTTATATTATGATAACATTTTAATGGTATTTACATATATAAATATATAAAATATATATATATTTATATGGATTTGATTTTTGGTTCGGAGTGCCAAACCCATACCCAACCCGAGAATATATTATTATAAATTTATATATATATCTATGGATTCGTTTTTCGGTTCGGTTTTCGGTTTCGGCGTGCCAAACCAATATCCAACCAGAGAGAAAACGAATTAAGTTATGTTCGGTTCGGTCCGGTTCGGTTTTGACGAATTCGATTCGGTTATTAGTTCCTGTTCGTTAATGTCGGATCGGTTCGTTTTTTGGCTTTTTTCGGTTTTTTTTTGGGTTTTCTGCTTCACCCCTAATTAAATTGTATTTGTTATATGGCTTATATATAGGCCTTAACCGGATTTACAACTTATAATATTGTTTTGGACCACTATTGGGCCTTACGGCAATAAAAGCGAAATACTAGTCGTTGTACATATTTAAAACGGACTTTTTAAAAGTAATACATACTTAATATTGTAATTATATATTTATATTTATATATTATATATCTCATTTATATAAATATTTTATATATATATATATATATTCTTATTATATATATATTTTTGGGATAGTTAGAAAGTCGTCTGGAGAAATGCGCTTTGTTAATTGTCGCGAAATGTGATTTTGGTCGTTTTGTCAGAATTGATTTGTTTTAGGGAAAATGTTTGGAAAATGAGGTTTAAAACCTTGAAAAACGTTTTATAAACGAACGGGTCATGCCGAAATTTTATAAAAATATTTTACTTAGAATATTTTACAAAATTTCCACTTTCTTAAAAATCCGACAAAAAGACGAAATAATAAATACTATTATTTTAATAAAACGACTAAAAGACGGAAAACATATTTTATAACTTTATAAAATATAAAACTTCTATAAATGGTCAAGCGTAATTAAAACGTGTCTTTACTTATAATCTATACAATTTAAACTAGATAACTCGAGGTTACCGGGTGAATTACCGGAATATACTTATAAATAACTATTATCTAAGCATTGTTATTTTACTTAACTATTTTCTTAAATAGTATAAGTGTATAGTATCTAACGTACATACTCAGTATATCTCCTTCGCGTCTAAATCGCCAATTACTACACAACCAATAGTAATACCACTAAAACCAGTAATACAAAAACATTTTCAAAACTCCTATGCATCAAATCTAAATATCCATTTCAAGCATATCCCTAAATCAGTCAAATTGCTAGGTCGTGTCTGGAAGTCGTTGTACGTCGTTATTTGACTATCATATTCTCTGCTACTTGTTATCTTTGTTAAGGTGAGTTCTCGTAGCCCCACTTTTTAAACACATTTCTGTTGAGGGAAAATGATACTCAAATTCTTTTTAATGCTTTTTCATCTGTGCAAAAACTTCTATTTCTTTTGGACAATGCTATGTGCCTATGATTGCAATGTGTATGTCATGAGGACAAATTATGCACAAGTTCCATGTGAACCTCTATGCAAGGACTATTTGGCCGACTGTGTAGCTCCAGCTAGTAGGTGATAGGTTCGGAGGACTATAAGCGTGCATAATACTATGGATTATTGATTGGGTTAAATGCTATAATATCATGTGATTTCTATGTCAGAATTCTAAATACTATTGCATGCATTCTATTTTCATATTGCACAATTGTTCACTACTTAAATTCTAGTATAACAACTGGGTTTACTTCTAAACCTACGAGCTCACCAACTTTATGCCTTGGAGACCTAAGTTATCTCGTGAGGGAACATTGTTGAAGGATTGCATATGAGACTTGTTTTCATGTTGATGTTCCTAGATTATTCTAGATTTGTTATGCCCCTATGTTGGGAGTTAGATTGTAATAAATTTGAACTATGTGTTGTGTTCATCGACTATTTTGGCACAAGTTTCGTACTTGTCTTCGGAGGACATGTGTTGTGTTCAACCGACTATTTTTGGGCACAAGTTTTCGTACTTGTCGATCCTGAAGGACGATGACCCCTTTGATATGCATTTTTAGATTTCTCTATATTGTATCTTGTGTTATGACGATCAATTCTTCATCACGCCTCATGTTTCCGTGATTGTCGGGTTGTAACACTTCCTGATAACTTGCTAAATTGTGCAAAGACTTTTCATGATATTGGTGTTATCGATCGTAAGATATCTTTTGATTTGGCTCAAAAAGCTAAGGTTAAATGGGCTATTGAGGGGAACGAGAATTCTAAGTTCTTTCATAGTATTGTAAACAAGAAAAGATGCCAACAAGCCATAAAAGGCATTCTTGTATGCTGATAGAAATAATGCCTAAAAACGTTATTAATATTTTTCGACATCTCTACGTTTTGATAATCACAAAATGTAAAAACAATTAATGGAAAATTATTCGTAAACAAGTAATTAGTAGTAAATTTTCATTTCGAAAATTTAATCACTTAAAGGTATGAATAAATAAATGCTTAATGCATTTTATGATCAAAGGATTTTTTTATTTAACCTCACATTTTTTTATAAAAATATCACAAATATTTTTATAACTTTTACAAAACATTTTTAGATTTAAAAGAAATATTTTATTTAATAAATATTTTATTTTCAAATTTTTCGACCTAAAAATCGGCTAGAAATGTTTAGAAACACCTCCCTTCGAAAAGAAAAAAAGGAGCGTCCTGGCCTGGCTGGACCCCTTAAATACACAGGCGGTCCCCTTAAATATAAAGGATCCAGCACCTTAATTAAGGGGACTGGCCATACAAAAAATCTCCTTAGTTTGCCTATAACTATTGGACTATTCCCTATTGATTTTCTCACCTTTTGCACTCATTCTTTTCTGTCTAAAATCAGTCCACACATTTCCCACAATCATTTGATCATTTAATCATAAAGCTTTGTTTTCAAGTGATCCAAGCTTAGAACTTCAAGTGCAAGAGAAGAATACTTCCTACCATAAAGTAAAGAAGTATTATAGATTAGTGTGTGTGTCCTTGCAACCATGTTGCTATTGTATTATATATTGTAAATCATTTGTGTATATTGTGAAGGTGTGTATTGTAGCTGTGTATACTAGGTAGATTGTGGTGATCATTGTAAGTATAGTTAGATCGGGGTGATCTTAGTAAATAGTGTTAGATTGGTGTGATCAAGGTAGTGTTTAGTTAAAGTGAAGTTGTGAAGTGAAGTATAGAATAGTTGTGAAGGGTAGAGAAGTTGTGTAGAGAAGTTGTGAGTGTAGAGAAGTTGTGAAGTGAATAAAAAGTGGTGTGGTGAAGAGAAGTTGTGAATTGTTGTGAAGTAGTGTGGTTAGTTGTGATAGATTGGTTCTAGCTAGGATTAGAACTCGACATTTGGCTTAGTGTTGGAAACCGGTGTAAGCTTAGTTGGGTACGGTTTTCTCTGCCTAAAGGGAGCTTGTTGGCATAGTGAAGAAAACTCTTAAGTTTGGTGCTCGAGGAGTAGAGTAGGGCGAAGAGGTGCTTTGTTACCGAACCATTATAAATCCTTATGTTGTGGTTTGATCTTTTTATCTCTTATCTCTTGTCTTGTATATTTATTTTGAATTTTGTTATTACTTATTTGTTTAGTGAAATTGTTCATATTGTGCACATTGTGAATTCACATTAAGTCGAATCTTAGTTTTTATAAACAAACTATTCACTAAATTAAAAAGCGGTAAAACTATTCAACCCCCTTCTAGTTTACGTGGTATTTTCATTCCTTAAAGAGTGAATTCCTTACCGATTTCATCAATGAGGAGGTTTATGTGGCACAATCTCCGGGATTCATTGACTTCGCAAAACCTAATCATGTTTATAGACTTAAGAAAGTGCTTTATGGACTTAAACAAGCTCCTAAAGCTTGGTACGATAGATTGAAAGCCTTTCTTATTAAACATGATTACACCATGGAAATGGTAGAAAACACACTCTTTACTAAAAAGAAAGACCCCAATCTCATCATTGTCCAAATATACGTCGATGACATTATATTCGGATTAACTTGTCAAGAAATGTGTAATGATTTTGCCAAGATCATGCACGATGAGTTTGAAATGAGTATGATGGGGGAACTAAATTTTTTCTTAGGTCTACAAATAAAACAATTAGAAGATGGTATATTCTTTAATTAATCAAAATTTATAAAAAAAATGCTTAAGAAAATTGGATTAGAAGACTATGCCAATGAAAACTCCTATGTCTACAGAAACAAAACTCATGAAAGATGAAAAAGGTGAGTCCGTAGATAATACCAAATATAGAGGTATGATAGAAAGATGGTATATTCTTTAATTAATTAAAATTTATAAAAAAAATACTTAAGAAATTTGGATTAGAAGACTATGCCAATGAAAACTCCTATGTCTACGGAAACAAAACTCATGAAAGATGAAAAAGGTGAGTACGTAGATAATACCAAATATAGAGGTATGATAGGAAGTTTATAATACTTAACGGTAAGTAGGCCCGATATCATGTTTAGTGTTTGCCTTTGTGCACGCTTCCAAGAGGATCCCAAAACTTCTCACCTTGAAGCTGTTAAACATATCTTCCGATACGTTAAAGGCACTACGCACTTAGGATTATGGTATCCTAAGGGGTCCGGCATAGAAACCATAGTATATGTGGACTCTGATCATGCGGGAGATTATGTGGATCGTAAAAGCACTAGTGGTATTTGCACGTTTATGGGATGTTGTTTAACATCTTGGTTTTTAAAGAAGCAAACCGCTCTTGCTATTTCCACTACCGAAGCTGAATATGTAAGCGCCGGAAAGGCATGTCAACAAGCACTATGGATGAAACAAGCTCTCGTAGATTATGGCATTAGGTTAGATGACATTCCTATAATGTGTGATAACAAATGAGCTATAGACTTAAGTAAAAATCCCGTACAACACTCTCGTACAAAACACATTGAAATTCGTCACCATTTCCTTCGTGACAATGTTTAAAAAGGGAATATTTCCATAGAAAAGGTTTCATCGGAAGATAACATTGCCGATATTCTAACTAAACCCCTTAAACGTGAGCCTTTTAATTACTTACGTCTAGGTCTAGGAATGATGGAACAAATTGATTAAACTCTCATTAAATGTCTCATTACTATAAATGATTGATGAGGAACTTAAAAGTGAACATGAACAATAAACTACAATCAAAAACTAAAAGCCAAATGAAAATTAGAATAATATAAATTGCAAGAAGGCGGCCCCCTTAATTCTTAACGGGCGGTCCCCTTAATGATAAGGGGGCCGACCATGTATTTAAGGGGACCGGCCATCTAACAGTTTGTAAAAAGTTTTTATTTTCCTTCTGAGTCTAGGATTCTATTTTGCACAAAATCAAAGATTGGGAATTTCTCAAAAAGATAACCTTTATACAAAATTACGTATTAGTAATCTCGGTTTTGCCAAGGTTTAAGCTTCTCAATTTAATATATGTATATACAAGTCCCAATCTATTTTCCCAAAATCCTTCTCACGACTAGGATTACATGAAAAATCTATTTTCATACATTGTTGATATATGCTAAAAACATTTTTTTTAAATCATGCATAATGATCTCACACTTGTTGTCAAAATATATAATCTAATATATATTTTTTGACACTTTTGATTGAGCAAAATTAAATCAAGGAGCACTTGGATTATTTCTTAGGTTTTCTTATCTTAGAGTCGAAATAATCGCTACTCCACATTTGTCGCATATAGGCACACACTAGGTTTATAAATACAAACACAAGTCTCAGTTGATATACTTACGATCTACTTCTTTTGTTTAAGAAATTAGGAGCATTATAACTATTTGCTAATGTTTCAATTAATATTCTCTTCATTAGAGATTTCTATTTTCCTTATTGCATGCTTATTCATATATATACTTGCTTGCTAAATGTTTTGTGAATTAGGCTTGATTGTTATTAGGACTTTGCATGTTTATACTCTTTCTTGCTAAATGTTATAGTCTTGATTGCTATAAAAATTTAGGACTTCCTACAAATTGACCATCAACACATAACCTTTCCTACAACTTTTTTACAAAAATCAAATTTTGGGTCGTCTAAAAAGCATTAGATGGGCGACCCCCTTAATTCATAAGGGGGTCCCCTTAAAGATAAGGGAGTCGGCACCATAATTAAGGGGACCGACCATTCAGTACACAGGTTTTACTATTTCTTTCTCCTTTTTGACCCTCTTCCACATAGACCTAGCTAATATTTCCCAGAACTCACCAACATTTTTTGGATTTGTTCTCCAACAATGTCCATCCATCCTTAATTACACCATCTTCCTAGTATAAATCAACCCTCATCCTCAACATAATCATCACACTCAACTTGTCTTCTCTAATGTCTTCCCCTCACAAACCTTTACCCAAACCTTCAAGGGTTGCCAAAATGTCTGTAGGACCCATATGTAGAAAGAAGTTAAACTATTGTTACACATCCAATGAGGTTGATGTTAACTTGCCTACACCAATGCCCAAACCATAATCTCCTCTTAATGAATCATCACAAGAAAACCCTCCTACCACTTTCTTAAACCATGATTCACTACAACCTCACTCACTTCCACTTGGTGATTCTTATGACACTAATGTTTGACAAGCTTTCATTCCACCATAAAGTGTCAATCAAACTCAACTAACAAAACCCTCATTTCCTTACTTACTCATCAATCCACATGTTGCTAATGTGCTTCATGCTCAAACTCCACCCTCACCTCATGGTGACAACCAAACTCAACCTCCACTACCTCCATCTCCAAGTAGAGAAATGCTCATTAATGACATTAATCAACTTCAAGACTTATCAAACCTTCTAGCCATACACCTTTCCCAATGCAACACTCCCTTATCACCCTACTCTCCAAACTTGCCTCACACCCTCAATTTAAATCAGGTTGAGCATCATGTTGGTTATTGCCCTTGTTGCACTTTTAGCCAAAAACAATTCCTAAACTTGAGTGAAGATCTCAATTAGATTGAATTTCTTCTTACTCGTCCATAACCATCACCTTAAGTCCAACATGACTACCCTCCAACAACCACCTCCGCTCCAAACTCTCCACCAATAACCAACTAAGCATGTTACATGACAAACGTCTCGCTTTTAATTAAATGTCCAACCCTCTTGTTTTGCAAGCAAGTCCAATGGTTTCCTATGGCAATCTAGACAAATTAATACCTTTGTAGTTTAAATTTTATATATGTTGCATTAATATGCTTCAAGCATATTATTTCAATTTGATGTATACATGATTGTGTTTTATACATAATCCTTATGATTAATGAATGGTCTTCAATCTTATGTTTCAAGTATGCACTTGCTTGTTCTTATTTTTTATTTTGGTTAAATGACTCCTAACTATATAAGCTAAGTTTAGTTGATATATATTTGTGATTGTCAGTTTACACAAATTCTTTGACTCTTGTTAAGCATTATCAACATGTTTAAATATTTTTATTTTCTTTGCTATATGTTAGAAACATTGGTGTTGTTCTTGTAACTTGTTTTTGTAGCAAAGTTACCATAGCTCGATTCCTTGGTGCCCTCGAACGAGGGGGGGCACACATCAAGAGGAGCACTTATTCTGTCGACTTTACTCACATTCATCGACGATGCCTTTTTGATTCTACAAAAAGAGAGAGAAATGGAAATAAAACTCACTAAATACTTGTTTAAAAATAATTCTACATTTAATGAGTTTAGATTTTGTAATCATCAAAAAGGGGAGATTGTTGATAGAAATAATGCCTAAAAATGTTATAAATATTTTTTGACCTCTCTAAGTTTTGATAATCATAAAATATAAAAACGTTCAATGTAAAATTAAACGTAAACAAGTAATTAGTAGTAAATTTTTATTTCGACAAATTAATCACTTAAAGGTATGAATAAATAAATGCTTAATGCATTTTTATGATCAAAGGTTTTTTTTATTTAACCTCACATTTTTTTATAAAAATGTCACAAACATTTTTATAACCTTTACAAGACATTTTTAGATTTAAAAGAAATATTTTATTCAAATAAATATTTTGAATTCAAATTTTCTACCTAAAAACGGCTAGAAATGTTCCAGAAAACACCTCCCCTGGAAAAGATAAAAAAGGGAGCGTCCTGTCCTGGTCAGACCCCTTAAATACACGGGCGGTCCCCTTAAATATAAGGGGACCGGCACCCTAATTAAGGGGACCGGCCAGACATAAAGGCTCTCTAGTTTGCCTATAAATACTGGACTGTTCCTTACTGATTTTCTCATCTTTTGCACTCATTCTTTTCTATCAAAAATCAGTCCACACATTTCCCACAATCCTTTGATCAGTTAATCATAAAGCTTTATTTCCAAGTAATTCAAGCTTAGATCTTCAAGTGCAAGACAAGAATATTTCTTACCATCAAGTAAAGAAGTATTATAGATTAGTGTGTGTCCTTGCAACCTTGTTGCAATTGTATTATATCTTGTAAATCATTTGTGTATATTGTGAATGTGTGTATCGTAGTTGTGTATATTGTGGTGATCATTGTAAGTATAGTTAGATCGGGGTGATCTTAGTAAGTAGTGTTAGATTGGTGTGATCAAGGTAGTGTTTAGTTGAAGTGAAGTTGTAAAGTGAAGTTGAAGAGAAGTTGTGAATTGTTGTGAAGTAGTGTGGTTAGTTGTGATAGATTGGTCCTAGCTAGGATTAGAACTCGACATTTGGCTTAGTGTTGGAAATCGGTGTAAGCTTAGTTGTGTACGGTTTTCTCCGCCTAAAGGGAACTTGTTGACATAGTGAAGAAAACTCTTGAGCTTGGTGCTCGAGGAGTGGAGTAGGGCAAATAGGTGCTTCGTTACCGAACCACTATAAATTCTTGTGTTGTGGTTTGATCCTTCTATCTCTTATCTATTGTCTTGTATATTTATTTCGTATATTGTTATTACTTATTTGTTTAGTTAAAATTTTCATATTGTGCACATTGTGAATTCACATTAAGTCGAATATAAGTTTTTATAAACAATCTATTCACTAAATTAAAAAGCTGCAAAACTATTCAACCCCCCTTCTAGTTTTCCACACCTACATTTCATAACAATAGTCCAGTTTGTTCTTTCCAACCCAATATGGAGTATATGTTTTGTCCAAGTAGTGTTGGGTCTTCAATGTTACCAACCCCACAACATTTCACAATCCTTTACGCTGCTCCTCAGCTTTTACCGGCCCAATATGAGGCCTATGTGGCCTCTACTGCCACTCCACACTTGGCCAAGCTCACAGCCCAACAGGCCCAATTTCAACAACCCATGTACAAGTTTCATGGATCACAGGCTCAATTCGCATTTCAAGGGGTCCATTCTATGTTCCCGATAATTATGCATACAAACTAAATGCGCTTGAGTCTCAAGAAACCATGCTTCCGTAGGCAATTTAGACTATGACTATTCAATATCCCTCTTGGAACATAGACAATGGAGCATCTTCTTACTTGGTGGACAATACATGTATACTCACTTCTTTTAGTAATTCGAGCATTTATCCATCTATATTTGTTGGTAATGGTCAATCTATTCCTGTCACTCATACCAGCCATAACTTCTTGCATACATCTGATAAGCCTCTTCATCTGAATCATATTCTTGTCACACTTTTACTACTTTAACAACTTTTTCCAGACCATATCTTTTATTGCTATTAACCACATAATCATTGAATTTAGCAGGCAATTTAGTTTGTCTATCAGACTTTTTAGTGGCAATAAGAGGATGCACATCACCAGTGTTCTTAGTACTAATAGAAGTAGAAGGAATATCAGACCTAGCATCAACAGGATCTTGAAAAACCAAAACACTTTGAGTATTTTGAGAATTGCCCTCAGAGATGCTTTTGTCACCCATAGAAGTTGCAGTGCCACCCTCACTAACATTCCTGGAACTTATAGGAGTATTTGGGACATGATATTCGTCTAAATACGTTATCAAACAAATAACCCTCAAATATATATATATATATATATATATATATATATATATATATATATATATATATATATATATACATATACGTAATACATAAGCAAAGTATCTTACAAATTACTCTTAGGAAAGAATAATAAGTAATCAACACGGGTATCATTTTCCTCGGTGAGAGGTGAATGGAAATTTATGATTATGCCGGGAATCGAGCTTGAATGTCATAAAAGATTTGATGTTGGACTCTATTTCTACTAATGAAAACGAAAAAGCAAATAAAGGCAAGCAAACATTTAAAGCAATTAAAGATTAAACACGAAAACGTTAACGGGAATAAAAAAACGCGACTAAAACCTAAATTATCAAATTTTAACCCTAAAATGTAAATTTAATTTCTAACAGTCCTAAATGATAAAAAATAATTTTAGAAAAAAGAACTAAATTAAATATAAAAAAATAGTAAACTAATTATTAAAATTTTGGAAAAATTACAAAAAATACTTTAATCTATTACTAATGTAAGAAAAATAAAAACTGGAAATAAGCTAAATGGATTAAGCTGATAAAAAGAAAATAAGCCTAATAAGCTAAAACTTAAAATTGAGGTTAAATATTAAAGGGTGCAAAGGTATAATTGAAAAAGACCCCAAGGCAGTTGGTAAAGGGTGTGTGTGTTAAAGTGTTGGTGTGTTGAGGGAGAGGTCACATGTTCAAAACCTGTAGCCTTTCTTTTTGACAAAACATTTTTTTATTTGAAAAAGCTAAACTACCAACTAAAATAAGCAACTTTAATGAAATGACTTTTTGACAAAGCAGAAAAATAAGCTAGAAAAAGCTGTTAGAAAGTGACAGTTTTTGGTTTCCTTAAGATTTTGAAATTAAGCTAAATTGTTTGGCTTTTTATGACACAATAAGCAAGAAGCAAACAAAATAAGCTAAAACAGATTTGACCCTGGACCTATTAAGCACTTTAGACTAGAAATAAGCTAACTAAATAAGCTAAAAAGCACCTAAAACTAATTAAGACAGTAGCACTTAAAAACAAACAAAAAGGGTAAAACACTACTTTTTAAGCTATCTTTAAGGACTAATAAGCAAAAGAAATAAGCTACAAGAGGAAAGCAGATTTAGATTAAGACTAAATGGACATAAATAAGCTGGAAATAAGAACTTTGGCACCTAGATTAAGCTAGAAAAAGGGTATATAAGAGAGACAGACTAAGCTAATTTTTGCTTTTTGGTTTATGAAAACAGTTTATAAGCTTAAAATGAGGACTCAATAAGCAAAATTTAAGGTAAAAAAAACAGATAAAAACCATGATTTATTAAGCACATACAAACTCAAATTAAGCTTAATCAAACACTTAATAAGCTAAACATCTAGAATCAAACAGACTGCATACTCTTATGACTATCTGATAACTTTTTGGCTTTTTGCAAATGAAATCTAA
This sequence comes from Tanacetum coccineum, assembly GCA_026074375.1. Taxonomy (NCBI): domain Eukaryota; kingdom Viridiplantae; phylum Streptophyta; class Magnoliopsida; order Asterales; family Asteraceae; genus Tanacetum; species Tanacetum coccineum. Next base: position 6,531 of record BQNB010063415.1, on the reverse strand, counting down.
GACTCAAAGATATCTATGACAAACTACAAGCTTGAAACAGACTTAGCACAAACTACAATAAGCTAAAATTTATCAAAATTACCCTAAAATAAGCTAGAATGAAACCTATAATATTCTGCAACTAAAGACACTTAAGAACAAATCACTTAACTACCAATACTTGACCTAAATAAATTTAAAAGCTATGCAAACAACAAAAGACTCAAAACATATTCAACTTAAGACAAATGATACTAGTTTAGAACATAATAACTATACCTCTAAAACCTTTTTAAGAAAATTACAAAAATAAGTTGTTAGAACAGCTTAGGAACTAACAGACTTTGAAAATTTGATAAAATAATCTTTAACACTTAACCAAATTTATTTAAAACTAATTAAAACTTATATCTAGACTAAATTAAAGCTAATTAAAAATGGTTTAAGTACTAAAAACAGGCATGACGCGGCATGGCATTTACTACCGCTATGATCCTTAACCCAAACACCTCTTTAAAATTCTAAAAACCTTTTAAAAGCTAAAACAGATCTGAATAAGCTATAAATTACCAAAACAGATTAAGAGCTAAGCAAATAAAAGACAATTAAGCAAAGATTAAGGAAAAATAAGCACATAATATGAACCTAGACTAAAAATCCTAATTTTACACATGAAATTTAGGACATATTTAATTGAAACTTAAACTAAACTATTTAAAACTAAAAACTTAATATCTTAAGCTAACATTAGGCAAAATAAACATGAATAAGCAGAAAATAAGCAGTTAATAAGCAGACAAGAAGCAAATCAGACAATAAGCTAAATTTAAAGTTAAAGAGATAGTACCTTTGTCCCGGCTAAACAGGGAGCTAAAATGCTCAATAGAGCTTATCAACTAGCTCCAGATAAGCTGGTAAGAAAGCCATAAGCCCATCCCTTTTTGGCTTATCATCCATAAAAGCTTATTAAGACCCTTGTTAAGTAATTTTGAGTGATTATAAAGGTAAGGCTCAGTTAAGCTTTGTAAAAGCTTAACTGAGTGAGGTACAAGCTAAATAGGATAATAAGAGCTTATTTGAACTTAAATTCTAACACATTAAGAACAATTGCTTTTAGTTAAAACAGTAGAAAAAAACACAATTATAGATAAAACTGAATTTTATTAATCACTTGAAAGGATTACATTAGAACTTGAAAGAAAATTACAATAAGCATTTAAATAAGCAGAAAATAAGCTATAAGCAAGACTACCCTATTCCTAAACTACTCCTACACTAGATGCCCTTCCTTGTGTGATTTGCCTCCCTATTTATAGTGAGATGATGAAGCTTCTAGCCCCTTGAGACACTCCCCATCCTTCAATCCAAGCCCTTGATCTTCATTCAATCATTTTGAGCCCTTTATTTGATGCCACATCCTTTCAACCAATCAGATGCTCAAGGATCGCCAGCGTGGCTAAATTGGGTGTCAAAGGGTGTCAGGGATAAGGTTTCTAGAAGCATTTGAGCGTGTGTGTGGGTGAGTGAGTGTATTTACCCTGCGTATGTAAGTTCTGTGTGTAAGTGAGGGAGGGAAAAGAGGTAAAAGATAAACAGTGTTTTGTTTATAACATTGGGGTGTTGACCCGGGTATTGGATTGTTTGACTTGGGTTATGGATTGGGCTATGACTTATTATTTGGGCTCAAAATGGGTAAATGGTTAAATGGATTATGGACTTGGTTAAATTTAAGATGTAGGCTTATGTTAATAAAGATACAAAGTTAATGGGCTGACCCAACCCAATAAAATGGGTTCGGGTTGGCCCATTAAAGATGTATACGCCTTCGTCTTTGATTTTTCATGCTCTTTCCATTCCCGTGCTCGGTTTTGTTGGCTTTGGCCTTGTTTTTGACTTTTTGTCGATATCCGATACTTGCACAGTACATAACGCAAAACAAGCATATATATAGCATTTATGATCTGTTTTTGGTCATTTAGAGTCGTTTTATTAGGTAAAAGGTATGTGTATTTAAGCACATACCAAAATCTCCCATATTAAACTATTGTCGTGTCCTCACGCAATGTCCTAAATACACACTTAGAAAACCAAAAAATTTTACCCCCTTAGACTAATTACCTTGAAAAGTAGCTAAGTGTTCATCTAAGGGAATTAAGATATCATTAGTTTTAAAAAGCCTCTCGTTTTACCATTTTTATGCATTTATTATTGTCATTCATATATAACTTCACGGAACAAGAAACACTAAAAGGATAAATTCATCGTCCTTGATTTTTCACCCGCCCCAAACCAAGCTTAAAAACGAAATCATTGTTAAATACAAGTTAAGATGCTAACACTACTCATCAATGCTAATTATGAATGCATAGCTACTTTCTGCTCCCTTATTTCCTAAATCCTCTAAGAATTTTATTATTGTTATTGGTGACAAATTATTTAATGTCTTATTCTGATAAAGTAAACCCGGTTTAGACCATAATTAGTTTGAAATCCTTTCCTAAAGAGACGATATGGTGAGAATAAGGTCCACATTAAGGTTCTAATTTTGCACGATTTAGGAGGTATCCTATTTAGATAACCCCGGAGTTGAAATTTGGCTTTATTATTACTATTATGGCAACATTATTAAACCTCGGTCCTTTAAACAACTGCCACATCAGTATGCAAGCCGACCATGGTCCAGGAGTCTTAGTTCGACCTCGGTGATCCTCGACCTTTTTGAAGGGTGTAACATCGGTTGTGAGCCGGAAAGATGCAACAAACTTTTATCAGTCTTGGATTATTACTATGTGCCATATTTAGAAGACTGTCACATCGGTTGTGAGCCGGCAAGAGGCAGTAAACTTTTATCAGCCCATAGTTTTTATTATTATTATTCCTCATTTTTTTAAAAAAAAAATTTTACCATAAAAATTTATACCACGATATATAGAGAAAATTTCTTTTTAGAAAATTTAAGTATAAATTTGGACTAAGACAGCCAAAATTTCAAGTCCCTATGGACTTTAACTACCTAGCCACGGTAGCGAACCATCAGGAACGGTAGCCATTTCCCCACAACACGACAAAACCAGATGATACCTTACTTTCACCAGAAGGAATCTCTACAAAGAGTGACTAAACTAAGAAGTCGGCAAAAAACTAAAGTAACTTTATTTATTCAACAATTATATAAGGTTTATTAAGGCTGATGGGAGCAAAAAGCCACAATTAACCTCATGAGCTGAAAGAGATCTAACTACTCTTATGTTTAATCCCTAACTTATAATATAATACTCTATTCATATTTTGTTCATCGTAATTAAAAATCTTTAATAAAAAGATCGCGAATTCTTTAGTCTAATAAAACAAGCATTTGCATATTTAAAGTCTATCATGAAAACTTGCAAACTCTTGGCTTTTTCAAGCTACAATTCCGCATTTATTAAAGCTTCTTTGTATAAAAGACATCAAAGCTTAATTTATATAAGTTAATGGGTTATTCAAGAGCGCAACAATGCTCGATCAAGTCAAAATTTATCCATAAAAAGACAAAACATCGGTCAAAACACTTATTCATTTTTGATTATTTTTTAAATTTTGCAATATTTTTGCTGGCAAGACGGGGATTACATGAAGACAAGGTAAATGCAAGTAAAGATCAATCGAAAGATCCCCATACTAGAAACTACACATTTTTTAATTTGGTCCTCAATGTGAGAACTTGTCCACCCCATACATTTCAAGGTAAAATCCAAATATTAAGGGTCTCTACGCAAATCAAAAGCCGAATATTATAATTCTAATAGATAAACTTTAAAACAATAAGAATCAGGATATCGATTCCCTATATAAGCATGCGAACGATTTCAGATCGAGTGAACATGGACAAAAACACAAGCACGAGAGTCTTCAAAATCCGGCAATCCTGACAAAAACACAAAACAAGAAACACAAAAAGGAAGATGCGAGCTCCTCACATTCAACATATTAAAAAATATTATACTACTACTCAGGATAAGCAAGGTTGCCACCCACGAAGCGCTTGTTTTTGTGCGAGTCCTAGCTTGACTCTCCTAATATCATCGTGAAATTAGGAACGAAACAAAGTAGAAGAGCAAACATCCATCGGTTATTCATAAGGCCACGCTCTAAAGAAGATAAATGGAAAAGGTGGGAGAAGCTGGGGTCAAAAATGAGAATCCTCACTCCCGAGTAAGAGAGTGAAAGAAAAAGATTCACTGATAGGGAAATAATGAAGAAAAATTTGGATAACATAATGTGAAGGAAAGAAATTGCGATCCTCATAGGATAAGCTTACATATGTGGAGAAAAATGATGTCGAGTTCAAAAATATTGTCCTCGGTCATCAAATCACAATTGAGCATCGAACAAAATCTTCTTCCAATCGATTGCTTAAGATTCAAATCAAATAAATCATCATTCTCTTCGAGAAGGCGGTATCACGTGAACCCTCGATAATGAAACAACGCTCGTCCTAGAGTAGACGGGATCACAGTGAGATAGAAACTCAATCTTACAACGTCGCCACTGGGTCGAAACATTTTATCCTCAAAAATATCAAAAAGAGTGTGACCAACAAAGCCAGGCCATCAAGGTTGAGAAACATAAGATCATTACTCCGATGTCCTCTAACACTCGAGTAAAAATAGGATTTTACGTCACAGAAGATATATTAGTCATCGAATTCAAAAAGAGGGTTTCCGATTACATTGTTAACGTGTCTTCCGAAACGTCCTCATCGGATAGTGACTACTCATCACTAAGGTAAAATCGTCATTTTAATCAGAAAAGAGGTAGAGAAAGATCGCGGATTTTTCCTCATAACGATAAAGGGAGAGAAATCATCACACGAAAGTAAATCACATCACTATCACTCTCGGATCTATCCTCGGACTCACTTGGGACTGGGAAAAGGTAAACACAACACAATAGTTGTATGAATTCGACAGATTCCGTTTTAGGAATAAGTGCCTAAGAACCTCATCCCCATGATGAGAGATGTCCCGTAATTGGTAAAGTCGGGTGTAATTTGCAACGACAAGAAGTTCAGAAATAATAACTTCTTAAAGTAATTATCTGTCATTGTCATCTTCATCATAAAATAATTAAAACGCCGCAAAGGCTCGTAGTATAAGTAAAAAAGTTTAGTCCTCCTGCTCCCTAGATGCGCAGCTCATCTTTTATGTTATCCCAATACACATTCCATTGAATTTACCTTTAAGCTCATCAATCCAACTTTCATATCCCTTCAAATGAATATCTGTTTTCCACATTACATAATCTTTTAATCTTGTAGTCATTATATAAACTAACATTTCATCTAAATAAGTTGCTTTTAGATCCTACATATCTAGATAGCTCTTTCTTGAGAGGTGATGATCGATGCCACCGCCTGCATTGTTGAAGAAACTTCACAAAAATGATTGTATCATGTTGAGAATTATTATTCTGTGACTCTTCTAATTTATTCCATCTATCGTGCACGATGCACTTATCCCTTATTGGATTAGGGCTTTGTTAGATTTAGGAATTACTGTGGGTTGGTCAAAACCAAATAGTTATTCAAAATAAGTTTTGGATTCATCGAATTGACATTGAAAACTTCATGAGGGCCTCCACCGTTTTCATAGTAAAGATATTGTCTTTTAAACTTATGGTGGAATTATATGGATAATAATATCCACTAAAATTTTGAATGTACTCGGTTCTTGCTCATAGACAAGCGGAAACCGAGGTGGACAATCATAACCCATAAAGAGAATCGTTTCCACATAACTCACGACAAGTATGAAATCGTACTAGGTTGTGGAGGGTGGGTGAAAATTTTGGAGGAATAATTGAAAGAAAATCGAATTCTGAATTATTAACGAATGAATTTCCAGCCTTAAGAATTCAAAATGAACAAAAACCTGATCTTCAAGATAATATCCACACCTCACACATGTACACCGTTTGACAACGTATACCTTCTCTAACATATCATACAATTAAAACAATGAAATTGGTTGAACGAAAGATGTTAGGGGTTTGTTGAGGGTGGGTTATAAATCTCATGAGTTAGATTATAAGAATTTGGATTAGAGTTCATAGACGGGCTCATTTCCGAAACTCACATTGGTACATGCCGACAATTTCCACCGTTAAACGACTCTCCACACCACAGCATCTTGAAAAACAAGACATTTGAGATTAACGGATAAGAATTAAGAGAAGAAGAATTATAATGAATACGATGATAAAAAAAGAATAATTTTTTTCAAATAAAACATAAGAAATAATAAAAATTAAGAAAAATATTTTTGGTAACCGAAAGTCAATAGTGCATGGTAGCTCTCTAAAAAAACGCACAAAGAAGCGGAGGAGCGGGTAAGCGTTTTAAAAACCTTCTCCTTTCGGGTCGAAATTCATAGGATCGACCCTCCTTATACCTCTCTTATAGTTTGTTTACTAAAGACGATCCGAAACGACAATTAACAAACGATTATTTTTCAATAAAAGAAAATAAGAATAGAAGTGTAAAATATTTTTTTTGTATTTCTATATAAAATC